>JACEEZ010020754.1:7500-62094 GCA_016584305.1 Chionoecetes opilio
ATTATAATAATTGTCAGTGTTACCGTATATAGGGTTGAAGTTCATATGTTAACAACGTAAATGGAAGGTAATATGAACTTTGTGATGGAAGATATGGACCAAAATGTGATATTCAGAGGGCAAATTATGATTTTTGTTTCGGAGCGGCAACTGCAGGGTGGCACCACATTTGTTTGTACTTGGCAGTCCATCCCGTGCAAGGATATTACATATCTTTCTAATATCCTTGATCCCGTGTACGCAGGACTGAAAAGTTTTTAAAGGACCCCTTTAGTGGGGTCATTTCATATCCTGTCAACGGCATTCATCAAATGCTTAGCTTACCCTACTGGCCCACTGGGGTGGCTATCATAGTTGCCTCTAAACAAGTGATATATATGATTACCACCAAACATTTCTATGCGAAAATACTGATGGATTTCAATAGTATACTAATAATACACGGTGATTTGTAGATACAGTTGTCCCTTTGGGTATCTGTATCAAGGCATAAGGCAGGAATGTATACAGGAATACAAATGGGCAAATAAATTGGACATGTAGCTGCTTTAGATAAATGCATTTCTGGACACACTAAATGGTGGGTATAATTTCGATATTAAGCACTAAAAAGCTAAAAAAATTACTTACATAGCTGAATGTTATTTCAGCCAGAAACGGTTAGGTTAGTTAAAATAAGAGTAACGAGATGGAGCGTGCTCGTTTTCTATACATTTTTATGTGTTAAGAATGATGGTAACATTAAAAATCGTCCGAAATGCCTCATTTTGCATTTATCCACCTCCTCCCTAACAATCCTAGGGACCCGTCGGGAATGCGGGCGAAGAAGTGGAAAGGAGTTTTTATCGGGGTAGTAGATTATGTGGATGACGTAAAATATATCCGGTAAAAACTCTATGGGATGATATAAGGCTGAAAATACATTAAAAATATATAATTGATAGTGTACGGGAATTACCTACTTATTCTTGTAAAAATCTCTCGTTAAATCTTTACAATGGTAAAACTGCTGCTTAATACAATACATGGATGAGTTGTAATTGTATACATCCGACGATTTTTAATGTGACCATCATTCTTAATACATAAAAATACATGGGAAAAGAGCACTTCTAACCTCATACTCAATTCCTGGTTGGAAGTATCAATTACCAAAATAGTACTAACCTAACCTCACTATAACCTAACCTACCCTTGCCAATAAACTCCATGCGATATCTAAAGGCGGGAAAGGACTCGAAAATTTTACCAGGGTTAGGTTAAGTTTTATTGAGGTTAGGTTAGTATTTTCTTTTTAGGGGGGGTGCTCGCTAAGAGGTTATTGGTTAGGTTAGGTTATAGCGATTAACTTCTTTTTTTTAGTTCCAAGGGGGAGTTGTTTAGGCTGGTTGGGGGGTATCTCTCCCCCACTTCATAATTACATTTTAGAGGTATGTGAAGGGATCTGTGAAGGTCTGCAGAGAAAAAAAAACACAAATAAGGGCGGGATAGGACTCTAGAATTTTACCCGATTAAATCAATACACATAAAAAAATTTCAGGTAAACAAAGACTCTGCCTAGAAATCAGTGGTGTCCAATAACGAAAATGTACCAAATGGGTAATATAATGACTTGTGACGGTATATGTGCAGTTTAAAACAATATATGATTGGTGGTTTTAAATCTAAACGTTTCGTTCTCACCATAAGGAATATTTCTAACCTGTATTACCGCTGTCGGAAATTAAAAAGGCTAATATTTAGATTAGGTTTGGTTAGGTTAGTTAGAGAGTTAGGTTAGGTTAGTTAGAGAGTTATGTCAGGCTAGTTTGATGGTTTGATTAGGTTAATATTTGATGTTTTTACAAATGGAGTGTTTTTTCTCGTCAAAACGTCTAAAAAGTTTATTAGTAGAAATTTGTCATCACTTCTTCGAATTGCAAAACACTCACTTTTTTTAGGCTTGTACAGTAAAAAAAACTATCTCCATTAGGGAAAGCATCACATATTAAGCTAAATAACTCAAACTTCTCTTTAAAATCTTGCAAGTCATAAACTACACTTTTTCCCGTAACTGCATATTTTCCCGAAACTGCATATTTTCCCGGAACTGCATATTTTCCCGGAACTGCATATTTTCCCGGAACTGCATATTTTCCCGGAACTGCATATTTTCCCGGAACTGCATATTTTCCCGAAACTGCATATTTTCCGGCAACTGCATATTTTCCCGAAACTGCATTTTCCCGCAACTGCATATTTTCCCGTAACTGCATATTTTCCCGTAACTGCATATTTTCCCGCAACTGCATATTTTCCCGAAACTGCATATTTTCCCGCAACTGCATATTTTCCCGTAACTGCATATTTTCCCGAAACTGCATATTTTCCCGAAACTGCATATTTTCCCGAAACTGCATTTTTTCCCGAAACTGCATATTATTCCTTCGCGATCCAGCCTGTACCTTTTAATAAGGTCAGCATCATCATACATATCCATAACGTCTTTCTAGGAATATAACGTCTAACGGAATATAACGGATAACGTCTTTCTTTCTTTGTCTTTCTTGTTTTTGTGCGTCCATCTTGGCTTAGTGAAGACTTGAGTGCTGGAGAAAAGACTTGAGCATACCCATCAAGGACACTTAACTTTGGTGCCTGTTAAGCAGACTTAAATCGGATAAGCATTTTGGGTTGAATGACTTAAGCATTTCTTTAATATTTAAGTGTAAGATCAGCAAATTTTCGTCTGCTAAGTACGCTTAACAATACTAAGTATTATGGCTTATCTGGGCCCATCCTGTTGATTAGTCAGGTGCGAAAGGTTGGAGGGAGGAGGGAGGAGAGAGGAGGGAGGAGAGAAGCTAGTAAGAGAGGGGTAAGTAAGGGAGAGAAGTGGACTAGTGGAGGGAGGAAGGAGAGAAGCTACATTTCCAATGTATCAAGTCACTTTAGTCGCTTTGAAAGTTTGATTTCTACCCATTACCATTATAATTGTATATATATATATACATTCCTACTCTCCCCCTATGGTGAGCGAACAATACCTCCCTCACAAGGACGGGGGGGGACAAAATTACCACTCTACTAATAATTGAGAGGGTGGTTGGTTGATAATTTCCACAAGTGACTTGATAAAATGAAAAGACTATAGTAAGAGAGGAGTAAGTAAGGTAGAGAAGCGGACTAGTGGAGGGAGGGAGTAGGGAGAGAAGAGAAAAACTGGGATAGGGGGAAAAGCAGGGCTGGGCAGTATTTAAATACAATTGTATTTAAATACGTATTTAAATGCATTTGTGTATTTAGAAATGTATTTATAAATACATTGGTTGTCATGTATTTAAATACATTGTATTTAAATACATTTAATATCAAAATTGATTTTTTTTTATTTTTTTTTATACATTGTGCCTATAGCGCCTGTAGGCAGTGGTGACCCAGGGCTCGGATGGTAGGCTCTGGAGGTTCACTTGAGGGCTCTGATGGTTGGTCCTCGCCCGTGGTGGCGCAGGCAGGATTCTTATAGTGACGCCTGTGATTAGAGGCTCATGCCGCCCCCCTGTGTCCTCCGATGCACTCGCAATCGAAGGTAGAGTTGATGGGCAGGGCATTTGGGTGTTCTTAGGCCACTCGACGGTGCAGAAAGGTTTTGGTTTTCTTCGGGGATCGAACTCGGGTCACCGAGAACGCCAGTCGGAGACGCTAACCACTCCAGTACTTTTTTATCAGTTACTTTTTTATCAGTTAATTTGGCCATAAACCCGCCCAACTATCTGGCAACCCTGATGTTACAGTGAACCAGGGTTTCCACCTGGCAAGGACATGTCCTGATTTCAAGGAAATTTAGGCCTGAGAAGGAAATTTCTAAGGAAACACAAAATCTAAGGAAATCATTGCGAATCATTGCAAAATCTAAGGATACATTGCGTATGGTGTATCTATTACCAGGGTTTTTTCTATGAATGTTGGTAGAAAAAACCCTGGTAATAGATACACCATACGCAATGTATCGCTGAAAAGATCAGAAGGTGAAAAAGATCTTGGAGTGAGGGTGAGCCCAGACCTCCGACCTAGGAAACAATGTATTGAGGCTAGAAATAGAGCTAATAGAGTGTTAGGATTCATTATCAGAAGTGTTAAAAGTAGAAGTGCGGAAGTTATTCTAAAGCTTTATCTGGCTCTAGTCAGACCTCACCTAGACTATGCAGTTCAGTTTTGGTCTCCATATTACAGGATGGATATAGCCTTGTTAGAATCAGTGCAGTGAAGGATGACCAAAATTATTCAAGGGACGCGTAACTTATTTATTTATGAGAAGAGATTGGAGCTTTTAAAGTTACACTCACTCGAGAGACGCAGAGTAAGGGGCGATCTGATAGAAGATTTTAAGTGAATAAAGGGATTTAATAAAGGAGAAGTAGGAAAAGTTCTTACGGCTATTAACCAGGGTAGAACAAGAAGTAACGGATTCAAGCTGGAAAAACGTAATTTAAAAAAGAAATAGGGAAAAACTGGTTCACAAATAGGGTGGTGAATGACTGGAATGGACTCAGTAGACAGTTAGTTAGTGCGGAGTCATTAGGGAGCTTTAAAGAGGGGCTGGATAGGTTCATGGATGGGGATGAAAGGTGGATGTAGGCAGTGGCGGTCCTAGGCATGGGCGACATGGGCAATCGTCCAGGGCGGCATCGTCGAGGGGGCGGCATGGAGTGACCGAAAAAATATATATATAGAATAATGATAATAATAATAATAAAATAATAAAATAATGATGTTAAATAATAATAGTATATAATAGCTCTAGTAGTATATGTCAGAGATAAATTTATTTTGTTGGACTGTGTGTAAAATTATTAAGATGCTTGTAAGTAATGGCGGCAAGTGGAGCGCATCGCTGATCAGCTGATTGTGCGCAGACTTTTGGAGTAGCGTGTCCGGCTTCCTGCAGTCGCTTCCATTATTCCATAGATTTAGTCTAGTGTCTTAGTCTTAATTGACATCGTTGGGGGATGTGCAGCGTCAAAACAAATGGATCAGAAAAGGTATAAGTCATCAGGTGCCCAGTTTAGCAAAATATGAAGAGGATTGATTTGATTTGACAAATGTATTACACCCAAGGGATTTTCTTAGTAAAAGAGGAGGAGAAACGCGGAGGAGATCAAGGTGTGCAGCATCTATGTCATCTCTCAGTATGCTATGTGATGCATGCAGTAAAATAGGCTAGTATAACGCAATTCTTTGTTAGCCTGATTTGCTATGCTATTACACATAGGGCGAAATTAATCAGATTAGCAGATAGCATTGCATAATTCACAGTAATTGCATGCATCATTGCAATTTGCAAGTGTGTGTAGCCTGCAACAAAACCATTACAACCTAACTACCCATTACTGATTTGGTAGGTGACATCATTATGACTTCCTTTAACTTGTATTGGCTCTCCTAGGTTCTGACCTCAATAACAGAAATGTCCAATGGTGTAGGCTAACTTAAAAGATTTCTATATCAGGGGCGGACCCAGGATTTTTTTCGAGGGGGGGAGGGGGGGGATTTTTTTTTTTTTCGACAACAGTCTAGTAAACCCGCCAGATTTCTCGCTAGCCTAGGGTGGCCAAAGCTGGACACAGATCTAGTGTGGGGTGGCCAAGGCATAACCATTGAAAAGAAATGGTTGAATTTTCATTAGACCTCTGACTCAAATCTGGGGTGGCCAATGACATAAATGTTCAGGGGTGGCCGTAGCCCCCTAGATCCACCCCTGCTCACTCATGCCTCTCACTCTCTCCCACTCCCTCCCTTTCTCTTTCTTCTACCTTACGCTGCAGAAATATGAAGTAAAGCAACAAAATAAAGCGTTGTTTGACCAAAAATCATCCTCTTCCTCCTAGCTGCATGCACACACGTCCTGCCCCTTCGCTCTCGACTGTCGCTCGTACCGGAATATGTACTCAAGGAACTCAACACTGCTTCGAAACACTCAAACTTTCCCTTATTTCTAAATAACTAAATAAGGACAAATGGGCAAAGCAGGAAAACAGACAAATAAAACCATCCAGTGAGGACAGATTACCTCTCTCTCTCTCTCTCTCTCTCTCTCTCTCTCTCATACACACACTCCCATGCCCCCCCCGTAATAAAATAAATAGTCCATCATTTAGGGAGGTATAATTTCTCACCGCTATGATGTCGCTAATTAACATTTATAATAATTCCTCGCGCTCGTTCCCTTCATAGGATAATTAGCTTAACGGTTTTAGTCATAACTTATTTTTTGCTCTTTTTATGGGGAGTATTTATTTCCAGCAAATTTATCCTAGTTTTTTCCCCCAACATTTATCCTTTTTTTTACTCCTTTCCTGCTAACTCTTTGATGCTCCTAAATTCTTCACTACCTGTATCCCACCTTACCTTACTCCGTCATCTCCCTCACTCCCACTCCCCTAAGACCAATCAGCCTCCCTCCTCCTCCTATACCTCCCGAACCACCCCCACCCCACCAATACTTCATCCTCTCACTCACTCCCCCTCCCCTTCCACTACCCCTACCCTACCACTCCCCCTCCCCTACCACTACCCCTCTCCCCAATACCTCCCCAACCACCCACCTCACCAATACTTCATCTTCCTCAACGCTTCCCGAACACAAAATGAGTTCGTAAAAAAAACCATGTTAAGTGACGTCATGCCCCCTCTCCTCTCCCTCCCCCTGCCAGAGTGAATAGGGTGGAGGGGGAGGGGGGGTTAGAGTGGTCATTAATCAAGGCTGGCACTCCCTGGCACTCTGTTAATGCCTGTTGAAAGTTTAATTCGCGGTAAATCACAACTCGTTAATCATCGGTGAGGTGAGTGAGGGTAGGGTCTAAAGGCCCCCATCCACGGTACGATTGGTCGTACGATCTGATCCGACAGACCTGATCCGATGGATTTCCTACCACCCACTAACGATCCGACCGCACCTCAAGACCAGTTCAGTTGGTGATAGAAACGGTGGAGAGCGGTTCTCATGATGGGTCTATGCAACGAGGATCGAATTACTTTTGATGGAATCTGATACCACAACTGAGGAGCGTAAACATCATCCGCGTTCACACCAAATTTCACAGAGGCTATTATTTTACATACATTACATACATTACAAAAATATTTTACATATATTACAGAGGCCATTCACAGAGATTATTTTCTTAATATATTTCCGGAACACACTTCTCATATCGTTTTGGATTTTTTTCTGTTTCAACATTAGCCTCACTGTCGCTCACTGTCGCTCCTCGAGTTTCTCTACCAATACTTCATAAGTTGCCTTTTTCTTAAATTTATCCATTTACTCTTTGCTTTTTATTTCCCACAAACATTCAGTTTCTATATAATTGGATGAATTCTGTCCAAAAGTGCTTCTCATTAAAGAAACAATTCATCTTGGTAGTCCTCTCGCGACGCTGTCAGTGGCGAAACTGACGGCTGGCCTCACGATCAGCACACTCACGGTGCGATCCGGTCTGAACCGGATGATCTGTCGGATCTAAAAACCAAACACTGCTTGGTCGCCATCCGACCAGCTGTCAGTCGGTCGGACAGACCAAAATCACCCCACTCACGATCCAATCTGGTTGGATCCAACCAGATCTGTCCGATGGTCGTACGACCAGATCGCACCGTGGATGGGGGCCTTAAGTGAGGGGCGACGGTCCGTTTTCTATCTCGTCCCTGCGTCAGTATTTGCAAGGGACACTGTTGAATATTGATTGACAGGCAGGGTAGGTTTCTTGTATATTCATGTTGATTAGTCTCTCTCTCTCTCTCTCTCTCTCTCTCTCTCTCTCTCTCTCTCTCTCTCTCTCTCTCTCTCTCTCTCTCTCTCTCTCTCTCTCTCTCTCTCTCTTTCTCTCGCTCTCTGTCTCTCTCTGTATGTCTGTCTCTCCCCCTCTCTCTCTCTTTAATATGTCTGTCTGTCTGTATATTTTATTTTTTATTTTTTTCATTTATAACATTTTACATAATGTACAATTATTTACAAGGGAAAATATTTTACAGGTTAAAGGTGGTATTGTGAGTACCACCTATCTTAAAACCTAACCTTAACCACATACATATACCTATGATTACTTAATGCTAACTATTTACATGTTTACAATTAGATACTCGTGACTCTGCCACGCACATCACTGAGCCAATACATGTACAGTCACTTTAAAAACTCTGCGCCCCGCACACAGCAACACTAAAGTCGTCAAGCAGGTGGCCGGGGCTGCAGGTGCCACGGTCACGGCTCTGTAGTTGACCTCTCCGCGGCATGGTCAGGGCTGCAGGTGCCACGGTCACGTTTCGAAGCTCCCTCTCAAAACATCCGCGCTCGTTAAAAAAAAATCTCTCTCTCTCTCTCTCTCTCGTCTCTCTCTCTCTTTCTCTAGCATCCTTTGTATCAGTCAGACATTATCTACTCTTATCTATCGTGTCTGTCTATCTATCTATCTGAGTCTATTATTGTATCCCTCTTTTTTTTCTCCCTTCCCTTAATTTCCAGTTTATTTATTCATCTCTCTCTCTCTCTCTCTCTCTCTCTCTCTCTCTCTCTCTCTCTCTCTCTCTCTCTCTCTCTCTCTCTCTCTCGGGAAGTAAGTTTTCAGCGCGGACTATAACCTTACCTTTATACCTTCATATATTTAACTTTTTATACCTTAGCTTTAACCTCCTTTAGTACCTTTAACACCTATTCATAACACACCTTCCGCCGCTTTGCCATTACCGGGAACACAACACACACACACACGCCTCTACTGGATTCATATGAACAAGAGCTGTACAGTTGTTCCATTAATTCCCTTGTCTATTCATGGCTCTAGTTATTTGATCGGAAATTTCGCGGTAGTAAATAAAAAGATAATCAATGCACTGCCCTAAAATTAAAAGATCAAAACAAACAGATTTCTCGCGGATATGAATCTCAACAAAATATGAATCATGTAATTTATTTTCTTCTATAATTATGCGTCATGGTGAAAAAAAAAAATTATTCAAGTTGGATTAGAGTGCAAGTGCTTTCATGTTAGAGAGAGAGAGAGAGAGAGAGAGAGAGAGAGAGAGAGAGAGAGAGAGAGAGAGAGAGAGAGAGAGAGAGAGAGAGAGAGAGAGAGAGAGAGAGAGAGAGAGAGAGAGAGAGAGAGAGAGAGAGTAATACACGTATGTACAACTCATCAAATAAAGCGTTCTCATTTTCTACTCATTCTCTCCCTCCTCCCCTTCCCTTCCCCTCCCCTTCCCACCTTCCCTTCCCTTCCCTTCCCTTCCCTTCCCTTCTATTCCCTCCCCTCCCCTCCCCTCCCCTCACCCTCCCTTCCCTCCCTCTAGGTAGGCGTGGCAAGGCATATTGAGGCACCTAACACCCTCCTTCCCCTCCCTCCCCCTCCTCTCCCCTCAACCTTCGTGTAATATTCTCCCCTTTAGTCCTTCCTCCTTCATCTTACCTCCCCTCCTCCTCCTCCTCCTCCTCCGATAAGAGGTGACCTCATCGAAGTCTTTAAAATCTTCAATGGATTTACGAACGTAGTCCCAGAAAATCTTTTCACGCTAGACCGGTCAAGCTCAACTAGAAACAACGGATTGAAAATAAGCAGGAAACGGTTTGTAACGAACGAAGCAAAGTACTTCTTCACAAACCGTGTTGTAAACGTATGGAATGGGCTGCCGTCAGACGTAGTAAACTCAAATACAATGGGGAGTTTTCAAAGCTAAGCCGCCAGATGTCTCTCGCGCATCTCACATCCGCTGCCCTTTGAGCGTGAATGATCTATCATTTACCGTAAATTTCCTGTATTTTTTCGGGACATATCAGAATTACCCTTCAATACAACAACTGAAACAGTTCTTAATAAAAAATGTAGTTTATCATTTTCTTTTTCAGCACTTGAAGAAAATATTGGCAAAACATAGAATACTTGAAAACTCAATTTCTTAAAATCGTCATTTCATGGAAACACTGCACGTTCAAGCTGAATGAAGCTTCAGGAAGTATGTACTTGTATGTAAGCTTTCGCCGAGTACCTGTTTTGGATGTGTCTGTCTCTTTTGCGACGAACATTTAACCAAGAAATAGTGTGGCGTTCAGCATCTCCGAAGAAACCATCCCGATGTCGGGATCTGATATCAGTCACTTCTTCTTATCCACGGCTGGGGGGAAGAGTCTTGTTTTGTTCTTGTTTTAGGGCTGCGAGGATCCCTTGGGGAACACTATGAGCCCTGGTGATGTCCTATGATGCTATTACAGGCGTGGTAGTTGACCTGTCTCCTCAGGAAGGCACAGGTGAGGCAGATAACGGCGGATGCATGCGTTCCTGCAGCCCGCTCTTTTTCAAGACAACAAGTAAACAAGACCCATGTATTGTCTTCGATAGAGGACTGTTCGTTGAGGTGCCAATTACTTAAATTACTTCTTGGTTAAATGTTCGTCGTAAGAGAGACATATACACCCAAAACAGGTACTCAGTGAAAGCTTACATACAAGTACATACTTCCTGAAGCTTCATTCAGCTTGAACGTGCAGTGTTTCCATGAAATGACGATTTTAAGAAATTGAGTTTTCAAGTATTCTATGTTTTGCCAATATTTTCTTCAAGTGCTGAAAACAAAATTATAAATACATTTTTTATTAAGAAGCTGTTTTATGGGTTGTTGTATTGAAGGGTAATTCTGATATGGTCCCCGAAAAAGTACAGGAAATTTACGGTAAATATAGATCATTCACGCTCAAAGGGCAGAGGATATGAGAGCGCGAGAAACAGGCTTGAGCGTGAGCTTATTAGAAAACTCCCCATAGAATCATTTAAAAATCGCCTCTATAAATATTTCATATCAAATCCCCGGTTGTCACTGTTTATCTCGGAATATAAATTTATCCTCTCGGGCCTCTGAAACTTACTCTCATTGCGTAAAATGAGTGCGAGTCGCGTCTACACAAGACCCCTCCCCACACGTCTCAGACAGCCCCAGTAAACGGTCACTACTAACAACTTTTGACGCGTGACGGGCTGTGTTTCAGTAAGGGCCCCTGTCAGTTTTAGTGACCCACATCGGGAATTTTAATACCAGGGTCACTGCTGCAGGGGGCATTGAGTGCACGGCGTCCCTACTTGGAAAGTGCAACTACCCGCCAGTGGATTGAAAACGTGAACTGGGGCCTGATGAACTGCTGCCCCCCGAGAAAGCGCCAGGCAAGGCTGCCGCACCACCCCTAATCTTCCACACTGATCCTCCAACCAACACTACATTAGACTCATAACCAACACAGATCGCCCCGATTTAACGGGTTACCACTACTACTCTCAACCTGTGACGGCTGTTGGTTTCAATTAGGGTCCTGACAGTTATGACCACCATCGGGATTTAAGGTTACAGTCACGCATGTACTTCGCGAACACTTGGGGCGAGGCAATCCCATCAATTTCTCAAATCTTTTCCTTGTCCACAAATGTTCGCTCAGTCTCCCTCTTGGAGACCCGCTCCACCCCCCCTAAATAGCCACACCTGTTTCAAACCTTTCCGCGACTTTATAGCTCCCTGATGATAATAATAGTTTTCAAAATCCCGCACAACAGCTAATGACATTATAACAGCTCCCCTCCCTCCCTCCCTCCTTTCCCTCCCCTTCCTCCCTTCATTGAAGACCCTTCAACTGGGTCCTTCCTCCATCAGACAGGATGAAGTAACTTTTTAAATTTTATTATTCTTTGGTTTTCCGGAAAAGAATAATGGGCTATAAGCAAATATATTCGTAAACACTGAAAGAGCAAGGGGTTGGTGTGTGTGTGTGTGTGTGTGTGTGTGTGTGTGTGTGTGTGTGTGTGGTGTGTGTGTGTTGGGGGGGGGGGGTTGTGGTGTGTGTGTGTGTGTGTGTGCGCAGGGGCGCGCGCGCGCGCGCGCGTACAATGTGGTGTATGTAGCCAATAATATTGTTTTTTGGAATATCTATAATTAAAGTATTTTTAATTTTTTTAAACATTATGTATAGTGTATACTTCCTCATTTTGTGATAGTGTTAGAGAGAGAGAGAGAGAGGAGAGAGAGGAGAGAGAGGAAGATCGAGAGAGAGAGGAGAGAGAGAGAGAGAGTAGAGAGAGAGAGAGAGAAGAGAGAGAGAGAGAGAGAAAGAGAGAGAAAGAGAGATCAAGAGAGAGAGAGAGAGAAAGAGAGAGAGAGAGAGAGAAAGAGAGGAGATAGAGAGAGAGAAGAGAGAGAGAGAGAGAGAGAGAGAGAGAGAGAGAGAGAGAGAGGCTAATTCTGGTAATTATGGGTTTAACTCCTGCACAAACCAACCATAAGACATTTTAATAAGGTGACGTCTTCGAGGTGCGAAAAACTTTATCCTTCTTGTGGCCTCAAGCAAGGCTTTTGATCCATTTACATCCTATAGCTAAGTGAGATATCAGGGCCAGGACCCATATATAAAGCATGTAGTGGAAATGTGCAGTCCACTTAGCCTTCACCAGCACTTCAGATCAGTCACACACACACACACTTCGTATTAATATGATTAATATACTTTCTTTAATCAATATTTGTTTCACTTAATTTTATACTACAAAAATTTTATACTCTCTCTCTCTCTCTCTCTCTTCTCTCTCTCTCTCTCTCTCTAGAATATACATCATTCAAATATGACTAGTTTACTGTATTCTGCTATGGCCAAACATAGCATACATAGTAATAGTAGTAAGAGTAGTGTGGTAGTATTGCCTTGTTTAGGCAGTAGGTGTTAATGATGTAATTATAGTTTTTAAGTCTCGCAATTACACTAATGACAGTTTAAACAGCTCTAAACAGAGGGAGAGAGATAGGGAGGGAGGGAAGTCAGTGAGGGACGGAAGGAGGACGGAAGAGAGGGAAGGAGGGAAGATGGATGGAGGGAGGGAGACAGAAAGGAAAAGATGAGGGAGGGAAGGGAGGAGGGAGACAGAAGGACCACCAGTAAGGAGGGAACAGGTGCTGTAAGAAGCATGTAAGGGAAGGAGGAGGGAGGGAAAAGGGAGGGAGACCAAAGAGTAGAGGAAGGAGAAAGGGAGAAAAGGGTTACTGGAATCTTACGAGGATGGGAGGGAAAAAAAGATGACTGCTGACAGAGAGCGAGAGAGAGAGAGAGAGGAGAGAGAGAGAGAGAGAGAGAGAGAGAGAGAGAGGGAGAGAGAGAGAGAGAGAGAGAGAGAGAAGAGAGAGAGAGAGAGAGAGAGAGAGAGAGAGAGAGAGAGATAGGGAGGAGAGAGGAGATAGGAGATAGGGAGAGAGAGAGAGAGATGGCGAGGGAGGGAGAGATTGCCCCCGTGGGATTAACAACAATCCCAGGGGAAGAGGAGGAATGCATTGTACAGACTTTGAGAATATGAACATAATTTATTGGAAAATACGAAAAGGAAATGGAAGGAGAGGATCCGAGGCCTTGGTGTTTCGCGATTTTAGGTGGAAGGGACTGTACCAGGGGTCACTGCTGCAGGAGGCATTGAAGTGTACGGCGTCCTTACATGGAAAGCACACAATCCGCAGTGGATTGAACGGAGCTGGGGCCTGAATTGACTGCTTGCCTCCCAAGAAAGCGCCAGGGCAGGCTGCCGCACCACCCCTTTGGAACCTTCCACACTGTGTTCACACCATTACAAACACACATAACATGACATATCTATCAAGCACTAAACCTACCCCCCACAAACTAGTAGTAGTTAGCCATGAGTACAGCTTTCAACTTTCTCACAAATTCCCTCCAGTTTTTTCTATATTGCATGGTATCACTTCTTTCTTCCGGCCAGCTTCGGCTGAAGTGGATTGTGGGTGGGGAGGAGCCATTCTACTTCCTATCCTTTCTCTCTTATTATCTAGTTAGTGTAGTGTAGTTTAAGGCAAACAGCCTTGTAAGGACCTATCTGTTCTGTTGCTGTTTTGTGTTTCCTTTGTATTCCTTTGTATTCCTTTGTATTCCTTCATCTTACCTCCTCCTCCTCCTCTTCACTCCTCCTTCACCATCTTACAAGGATCCCAAGCTATTCTCCCCCCCTTTCGTTCCTATTTTATTCAACCCTCCCTCCCTCTCCCTCTCCCTTCTCTCTCTCTCTTCTCTCTCTCTCTCTCCTTAGGCCGACACCCATAAATTCATTAGGTTCCCGGGGGGCTGGGATCGGGTGATCTGTAAAGGGACTGGGGGGAATCCCTTTATATCCCGTGGGGCTTTAGATCGGGCTGGTCTGAGAGGGGGCGAGGCGCAATTGGCGCTCTTGGTGCGGGCCCTCCTTTATATCGGGGTCGTGTTAGTCTGATTTGCCGTAGACTTATAAATCCACGAACTTTTATGGATGAGGTTTTATAGGGGGTTTTTTAAATTTATTGGTGATGGTGGGGTATTTGTAACCCTTGAAAAATAGTTAAGGTAATTGGGTATAGGGGGGAGGTAGGGGGCTTTTTGATAAAGTAGTAGCGACAGTGTAGTAGTAAAAAATAGTCAGTAGTTTTGATTAAGGGTGGTAGTGGTGGCGGAATAGGAAAGCTTGAAAAATAGTAAAGGGAAGGGGAAATCACAAAGGTAGGATGGGTGGGGACTGGGGGGGGGGTAGTATAGTAGTAGTGTAGTATAGTAGTAGAGTGTATATAGAGTATTATTTAGTAGTGTAGTCGTAGGTGCGTAGTAGTAGTAAGTGGGGCCTTGAAAAATATGAACTAAGGGGGAATAGGGAGGTAGGTCATTGAGCCTTGTGGGTAAGAAGGAAAGGAAGGATAGGAGGGTAAGGTAAGTGCAGGTGGGGAAAGGGGGGGTTTTAGAAAGGAAGGGGGGGGAGAGGGGGTTTTGCGGGAGGGGGGAAAGGGGGGGGGGTTGGAGGGAGGGGGGAAAAAGGAAAAGGGGAGGGGGGAAGGGGGCAGGAGAGGGGATAAATGGGAGGTTGAGGGAAGGGAGAGGGGGTTGGGGTGGGTTGGGGATTGAGGCTGGGAGTGACGGGTGATAACGGGGGGTGATGAAGCAAACAGCGGTGCTCGATGGTGCCCGAAGCCTCAAAGGTTCACTCAACCAGCTGCTCCGAACTGAATGAAAGGGGAACATTACATAAAATCTCTAAAAACTATGAACGTGTAGGCGATGAATTTTTCACACACACCACACACACAAACACAACACACACACCAACACCAAAACACACACACACACCACCACACACAACACACACACACACAACGCACAGAAAAAGAGAGAGGAGAGAGAAAAGGGGGAGAGAGAGAGAGAGAGAGAAGGGGGAGAGAGAGAGAGAGAAGAGAGAAGGAGAGAGAGAGAGAAGAGAGAGAGAGAGAGAGAGAGAGAGAGAGAGAGGGGGGGGGGGTACAAATGATGAACAATTTTCAATTATACAAAAGAAAAAAAAAAGATACTTTTTCCCCCTCCCTTCCCCCTTTTCCCCTATTTTCCTTTGCCATCAGTTCCCGGGCGCCAACCCCCCCCCCCCCTCTCTACCACAGTAGGTTAGGTTTTTTTCTTAACAATAATAAAGAGATACCAACGAAATACAATAAACTATGCCTAAAATAATGTCGGGGGTAAATATGCAACATTAAAAGAAAACAAGGATGATCAAAAATTCAAAATAAAGAAATTGAAGGAAAATTAATAAAATGAATGAATTGGCGCGAAGTAATAATAAAGTTATAAAGGGGTTTTTTAAACGAAATAATGAAGTTTGTAACACCCCCATATATATATATGTGTGTGTGTGTGGGTGTGTGTGTGGGTGTGTGGTGTGTGGTTTTGTGTGTGGTGGTGTGTGTTGTGTGTGTGTGTTTGTGGGGGGGTGTGTGTCGCGTGTGTGTGGTGTGTGCGTGTGTGTGGTGTGTGGGTGTTTTTGGTTTTTTGTGTGTGTGTGTGTGTGTGTTGTGTGTGTGTGTGTGGTGTGTGTGTGGTGTGGGTTGTGTGTGTCGTGTGCGCGTGCGCGCGTGGGGTTTGGGTGTGGGTGTTTTTGTGTGGGGTGTGTGTGTGTGTGTGTGTCTGGTGATGGTGTTTTGGAGTAATATGTATGAGGGAAGGAAAAAAAAACATGCGTACATCCCTCTCTCTCTTTTCCTCTCCTCTTCTCTCTCTTCTCTCTCTTCTCTCTCTCTCTCCCCCCTTCTCTTCCCCTTCTCTCTCTCTTCTCTCTTCTCTCTCTCTCTCTCTCTTTTTCCCTTGCAAACCCCTCTATTTACCATTTCCTCTCTAAACTTTGCTCCACATTTCTTCCCCCTCCTCCTCCTCCCCCTCCTCTCCTCCTCTTCTTCCTTTTTTACCTACCCTACCCTCGTTATCACCCCTTCTAATCTTTTTTCTTTGTCATCACGATTTTTCTTTTTTAATTCAAGTAAAAAACCTTTCACACTTTTCTTCACCCCAAAAAAGTAACGCAAATTTTTTTGTGTTAAATTTGTCCCCCTCTTTTTTCTTTCTTTTCTTTTTTACTTCTACTTTTTTTTTTACTTTATTTTTATATATTAATTTCACTAAATAAAACACAAGAAGATACATAATTTCAGTTTAGTATATACTGCATCGACTTTGTATTAGTTAAAAAATTTTTAGAGGCCTATGTGGTATGGGTTTTTGTGTGTGTGTGTGTGTGTGTGTGTGTGGGGGTGTGGGTGTGTGTGGGTGTGTGTGTGGTGTGTGGTGTGTTGTGTGTGTGTGTGTGTTTTGTTTGTGTGTTGTGTGTGCGGTGTGTGTGAAGTGTGGTGTGTGTGTTGTGTGTCTCTGTGTGTGGGGTGTGTGTGTGTGTGGGGTGTGTTGTGGTGTGTGTGTGTGATGTGTGAGTGTGTGTGTGTTGTGTTGTGGGTTTTGTGTGTGTGTGTGTCTGGTGGTCTGTGTGTGTTGTGTGTGTGTGTTGTGTTGTGTGTGTGTGTGTGTGTGTGTGTGTGTCTGTTTGTGTCTGTGTGTGTGTGTTTGTGTGTGGGGTGTGGGGTTTTGTTGTGTGGTGTGTGTGGGGTGTGTGTGTTGGGGTGTGTGGTTTGTTGTACTTGTCTGTCACTTACCTACCCCTTTTTCTTTGTTTAAGTTTTTTTTTTCTTCTCTCTCCTCTCTCTCTCTCTATCCTTAAGTCCAAAGAACCAAATACGATATAAACCACAACACACAAACCACACACACACACACACACCACACACACACACACACACACACACAAAACACACATGTATAGGGTCTCCCTGGTGTAGGGGAAGACGCTCGGGTTCACAACCGAGAAGTCCCGGGTTTGATCCCCGGGCGGAGCGGGAAAAAAATGGGTTGTTTCCTTAAAACCCGGCCCCCCTCCCCCCCAGATTTAATGGGGCGGGGGTTAGCGGGGTTTGTGACCCGCCTCCCCGGGGGGTGGCTTTGGCAACATAAGCACTAAGGGGAATGATAAAAATGTTGTATGGGGACGGGGCCACACGAGCATTGCTCGGCCTGAAAATACAACTAGATAAACAAATAGAGAAAACACACACACAAACACACACCACACACCAAACACCACACACCACACGCAACAATCAACACACACACAACACCCCGCACACACACCGGGGGCACAAAACCCTCTTTTTTCAAACAGATGATGGACGCTAAGAAAAATCAGCAGAGAAAACATTTTCACTCCTGTTTTTCATGTGTGGTGTGTGTGGGGGGTGTGTGTGTTGTGTGGTGTGTGTGTGTGTGTGTGTGTGTTGTGGTGGTGTGTGTGTTTTGTGTGTGTGGTTGTGTGGTGTGTGGGTTTTTGTGGTGTGTGTGTGTGTGTTGGGGTTGGTGTGTGTGTGTGTGTGTGTGTTTGTGTGTTGGGTGTTGTGTGTGTGTGTGTTTGGGGTTTTGGGGTGTTGTGTTTGGTGTGTTGTGGTGTGTGTGTGTGTGAGTGTGCGTGTGTGTGTGTGGACGAAAAAACGAAACACAAAAGGCCCAAAAAAAAATTTAGAGTTAAAAAAGGAGCAAAAAGGGCACACACACACACACGCAACACACACACACACACACACACAAGGGCAAATCGATTTAACAGCAACCAAATGAATACTCCCATATATTCAGTTAAAAAAGAAAATGGTACAATGATACTGAAAATCAAAGGTTTCTAAATATACTTTTTTGACGAGGAGGAGGAGGGGGGGGGGGGAGGTGGGGAGGGGAGGAGGAGGAGGAGGAGGGGGGGAGGAGGGGAGGGGAGGAGGAGGAGAGGAGGAGGAGGAGGAGGGGAGGAGGGGAGGAGGAGGGGGAGGAGGTGGTGGGGAGGAGGGGGAGGGTGTGGGGAGGGAAAAGGGGAGGAGGAGGGGGGGAGGAGGAGGAGGAGGAGGAGGGGGAGGAGGAGGAGGAGGAGGAGGAGGAGGAGGAGGAGGAGGAGGAGGAGGAGGAGGAGGAGGAGGAGGAGGAGGGAGGAGGAGGGGAGGAGGAGGAGTAGGAGGGGGAGGAGGAGGGAAAAAGGAGGAAAAGCGAGCATATTCATTCATAATCAGTTTTGCTCCAAAAAATAATAATATGTTTAGATTTGGTAAAAATAGCAACAGAAAAAGCCTGGGTTTGTTTCTCATATTAGTTGCAAAGAATGGAAGGGGCCCTGATTCTTGATAAAAAGAGACTTTATGAAAAAAATGGACTTTATCAAAATACTTAATGCGAGGGATTTCGACGACCTTTAGAGTATTTGGAAAAAGGGGGAAGAGACTGGAAAAAAAAAAAAGACAGCAGCAAAATAATAAGAACCACAACAACGAAAACGACAATAGCAAAAAAAATAAAAATAATAAATAAATAAAAAAAAATGTAGAAAAAAAAGTTATGAAATCGACTGCGACGACACAAAAGCGAAAAAGATGATGATGATATATGATGATAATAATGATGATAATGATGACGATGAAACAAAGGAAGGGAAAACGAGAAAAAAAACCACGTAAAATCACATACGGACGAGGAATACTAAAAGAAAAAAGGGGAAAAATATGTACAAGAACTTGAAGAAGGTAACGAAGAAAAAAATTACTAGAAAAAAAAAAAAAAAAAAAATAAACCAGAATGTGACGAAGATGATGAGATAATGATGATAAAAAGGAAGATGATGAAACCCCGGAGGACAAACGAAGAAAAAAACGGAAAAGTTTAAGGCGAGGAACTTAAAAAATTAAAAAAGGTGAAAAAATCTGGGCAAAAAGGAAGAAGGGAAAAAAAAAAAGAAGAGAAAAACGAAGAGAATGAAGGAGAAAAAATAAAGAATGAAAAGAAAAAATGAAAAAGAAAAGAAGAAAAATGACGAAGAAAATAATGAAGAAAATGAAGAAAAAATGAAAAAAAATTGAAGAAGAAAATGAAGAATGAAGAAAAAAAATTGCTCAAAAAAAAAAAATTTTGGGCGCAGATGATGAGTAGGGNCTCTCTCTTCTTCTCCTCCTCTCTCTCTCTCTCCTCTCTCTCTCTCTTCTTCTCTCTCTCTCTCTCTCTCTCTCTCTCATCTCTCCTCTCTCTCTCTCTCTCTCCTCCTCTCTCTTTTCCCTCTCTCTCTCTCTCTCTCTCTTCTCTCTCTTCTCTCTCTCTCTCTTCTCTCTCCTCTCTCTTTTTCAGCTTTACTTCATTCATTTTTTATTTTTCTTCTCTAACATCCCACAGCTCCTCTCTCTCCTCTCTCTCTCTCTCTCTCTCTCTCTCTCTCCTCTCTCTCTCTCTCTTCTCTCCTCTCTCTCTACTCTCTCTCTTCTCTCTCCCTGCCCACACACACTCCCACTCCCACTGCCCCCCCCCCGTTAAAATAAATAGTCCATCATTTAGGGACGTATAATTTTTCACCGCTATGATGGCGCTAATTAGCATTTATAATAATTCCTCGCGCTCGTTCCCTTCATAGGATAATTAGGTTAACGATTTTAGTCAAAACTCATTTTTTGCTTTTTTATGGGGAGTATATTTTTCCAGCAAATTTATCCTAGTTTTTTTCCAGAACACATTTACTTTTTTTTTACTCCTTTCCTACTAACTCTTTGATGCCCCTAAATTCTTCACTACCGTAGATAACACTAAAGTCGCCAGGACAACGTTTTTTTCTATTTACAGATGTCTGGTTGCGTTAATACTTACATTTTTTTTTTTTTTTTTTTTTTTTTTTATTCTATCGGGCCTCCAGCAAGGGAGGTCCACGGGCTAGCTTGAGCCCGTCAGAGAGAAGCTTAAGAGAAAAGAGTGTTCGTGCTGCTGGCGTGCGGCACGAGGACTGGCTTGTCCATACTTACATTTCTATATCCATGATTTCAGGAAAGTTAGAAGGGGCTATCTGGAGAGTCTGTGTCATTTTGTGTCTTCATCTGTGTCATATTGTGGCTATAAATGAACAAATTACCAAAATATCAACCGAGTGGCGACCTACACTTAGATTGCCAGCTAGTGTTTATGTTCTGAGTGTCCTACCGCCGTCGTCGTCGCCCGAAAAAAAACGAGTAGTGAAATTTGAAACCGTATATACTTGGAGATACAAAGCATAAAACAACACTGAAACAGGGTAGATTATACAGTCATGATATAAACTACTGTGTATTATCTTCAGTGGCACATAAGATCAGTAGTGATGCTATAATTCGTAATATATGGCGGCTGGCGACATTAGTGCACCGTGGCGACTAGTGTTATCTACGCCCTACGCTACCTGTATCCAACCTTACTCTTATCCCACCTTACCTTACTCCATTATCTCCCTCACTCCCCCTACCCTACCACCAATCAGCCCCCTCCTCCCCCCATACCTCCCCAACCACCCACCTCACCAATACTTCATCTTCCTCAACGTTTCCCGAACACAAAATGAGTTCGTAAAAAAAACCATGTTAAGTGACGTCATGCCCCCCCCTCTCCCCTCCCTCCCCTGCACCCTTACCCGTGTGAATGAGGGTGGAGGGGGGAGGGGGGGACAGAGTGGTCATTAATCAAGGCTGGCACTCCCTGGCACTCTGTTAATGCTTGTTGAAAGTTTAATTCGCGGTAAATCACAACTCGTTAATCATCGCCGAGGTGAGTGAGGGGCGACGGTCCGTTTTCTATCTCGTCCCTGCGTCAGTATTTGCAAGGGACACTGTTGAATATTGATTGACAGGCAGGGTAGGTCTCTTGTATATTCATGTTGATTAGTCTCTCTCTCTCTCTCTCTCTCTCTCTCTCTCTCTCTCTAAGGCCGTACACCCATAAATTCAGGTTAGGTTCCCGGGGCGGCTGCGTGACTCGGGTGAATACTGTGAAGAGACTGGCCAGGCAATACCTTATATCCCGTGCGGGCTTTAGATCTGGTCTGGTCTGATGACGGGCGAGGTGCAATTGGCAGCTGTTGGTGACGTGGCCTCCTTTATATCAGGGTCGTGTTAGTCTGATTTGCCTGTACGACTTATAAATCCACTTGAACTATTATGTGATGAGGATTTATATGGGGGTTTGATTATTGGTGATGGTGGTGGTATTTGTAACCCTTGATAAATAGTTAAGGTAATTGGGTAGATGGGGAGGTAGGTTAGGCATTTTGATAATAGTAGTAGCGACTAGTAATAGTAGTAGACAATAGTCAGTAGATTTTGATTAATGGTGGTAGTGGTGGCGGAATAGGTAAGCCTTGAAAAATAGTGAAATAGATGGAAGGTAATCACAAAGGTAGGATAGGTGGGGACTGGGGAGGTGGTAGTAGTAGTAGTAGTAGTAGTAGTAGTAGTAGTAGTAGTAGTAGTAGTAGTAGTTGTAGTAGTAGTAGTAGTCGTAGGTGCGTAGTAGTACTGTAAGTAGGCCTTGAAAAATAGGGAACTAAGGTGGGTAGATAGGGAGGTAGGTCAGTTGTAGCCTTATAGGTAAGAAGGTAAGGAAGGATAGGAGGGTAAGGTAAGTGCAGGTTGGAGAAAGGGGGGTTTAGAAAGGAAGGGGAAGGAGAGGGGGTTGGAGGGAAGGGGGATAAGGAGAGGGGGTTGAAGGGAGAGGGGAAAGGAGAGGGGATGGGAGGGAAGGGGGCAGGGAGAGGGGATAAAGAGAGGAGGTTGAAGGGAAGGGAGAGGGGGTTGTGGTTGGGGTGTTGGAGGGGGAGGCTGGGAGTGACGGGTGATGGACGGGCGGGTGATGAAGCAAACAGCGGTGCTCGACTGGTGCCTCGAAGCGCTCAAAGGTTCACTCGACCAGCTGCTCCGAACGTGAATGCAAGGGAAACATTCCAGTGAAATCTCTAAAAACTATGAATGTGTAGTCGATGAATATTTCACACACACACACAGAAAGAAAAGAGAGAGAGAGAGAGAGAGAGAGAGAGAGAGAGAGAGAGAGAGAGAGAGAGAGAGAGAGAGAGAGAGAGAGAGAGAGAGAGAGAGAGAGAGAGAGAGAGAGAGGGCGACAAATGATCAACAATTTCTAATTATACAAAATGAAAAACAAAAAATAATAAGTCTGCTTCCCTTCCCCTCATTCCCTATTGCATCATCTCTTTTCAGGCGCCAACCCCCCCCCCCCTTCTACCACAGTAGTGTTCAGGCTGTTCTAGGTCAATAATAAAGAGATAGGAACGCAATACAATGAACTATGCCGGAAATAATATCGCGGGTAAATATGCAGCATTAAAAAGAGAACAAGGATGATCGAAATGAATGAAATTGAAGGAAAATTAATGAAACTAATGAATTGGCTGCGAAGTAATAATGAAGTTATGAAGTTTTTTTTACGAAATAATTAAGTTTATAACACCCGCCATATGTGTGTGTGTGTGTGTGTGTGTGTGTGTGTGTGTGTGTGTGTGTGTGTGTGTGTGTGTGTGTGTGTGTGTGTGTGTGTGTGTGTGTGTGTGTGTGTGTGTGTGTGTGTGTGTGTGTGTGTGTGTGTGTCTATTATGTATTGGATGTATGTATGTATGATGGAGGGAAGATTTACATGCGTACATACATATCTCTCTCTCTCTCTCTCTCTCTCTCTCTCTCTCTCTCTCTCTCTCTCTCTCTCTCTCTCTCTCTCTCTCTCTCTCTCTCTCTCTCTCTCTCTCTCTCTCTCTCTCTCTCTCACTCCCTTTCTGTGTTTCCCTTGCAAATCCTTCCATTTACCAGTTTCCATCTCTAAATCTTTTGCTCCACATTTCATTCCCCCCCTCCTCCTCTCCTCCTCCTCCTCCTCCTCCTCCTCCTCCTTCCTTCTTCCTTCTTTACCTACTCCAACACCTCGTTATCCTCCTTCTATATCTTTTATTCTTTGTCATCACGACTTTTCTTCATTCAATCCAAGTAACAAAATCTATCACACATTTCTTGATCCCTAAAATGTAACGCAGCTTTTTCTGTGTTAAATTTGTCCCTCTCTTTTTTTGTCTTTTATTTACTTTCTTTACTTCTACTTTACTTTACTCCTTTACTTTACTTCTTCACTTACTACTTTACTTTACTTTCTTTACTTACTACTTTCTTTCTTTACTTCTTCTCTTTATTTATTTACATTTTCACTAAATAACAACATAAGATAATAATGTCTTTTAGTTTTTTTGGCCTTTTTTTTGAAATTTAGCCGAAAGGGGCCCCCTTTTGGGGGTTTTTTTGGTGTTGTGGGGGTTTGGTGGGTTGGTGGTGGGTTGTGGGTTGGGTTTCTTGACTTGTGTTTTTTTGTTCATAAAAAATGAGTAAAACAACCCCAAAAATCAAATTTCCCCTTTATTTTTTCCCTAAAGCAAAGCCCCTCCGGGGGGTTTTTTTGGCTAGCTCCCTGCGGAGGGCTAGGTGGGCCGGCCCACCACTGTGTTTGGGGGGCGGGGGGCCCAACCAAACCCCACTCCCCAAGATGGGCCCCTTTTTCCCCACCCTGGGCCCAAAAAAACACAGACTCTCCAGAAAACCCCCCTTTAATTTTCCTGAAATGTATGATCCCCCCACCCATTCACTCCCCCCTTTCCCTACCAAAAAATCAACCCCATTACCCATAAACACCCACCCATTCCCCTCACCCTTTACCATCACCACACACCCCATTCACTCACCTTTTACCCATCCCCCCCACCTTTTCCCCCCCTCACCCATCCCCCATCACCCCACCCCCACCCCACCCCCACCCTTTAAACCCCCCACCCCCCTTAAAAACCCAAACCCCAACCCCCCCCAAAATTCTTTCAAAAAAAAAAAAAATATACCTTTTAAAAAACCCTTTTTTAACCTTTTAAAAAAGGTTTTTCCCCCCCCCTTCCCGGGGGCAAAACCCCCCCCCCCCCCCCCCTTTTTTTTTTTTCGGGGGGGTTTTCTCAAAAAAAAAAAATAGGGGGGGGGGCCCAAAAAAAAAAGGGGGAAGGGGGAAAAAAAGGGGTAAAATTCGGACCCCATCCCTTTTTTAATTTTGGGCTTAAAACCCTTACCCTTTTTGGTTAACCTGGGATCCAAAACCCCTTTTTGAAAATAGGGAGGGGGAAATTCCCCGCCCAAAAAAGGGGGCGGGCCCCCCATTTTTTAAAAAAGACAGACAAACAGAAAACCAAAAAAAACACACAAACACCCCCAAACACACAAACCCCAAAAAAAACCAAAAAAAAAAAAAAAAACAAAAAAAAAAACCCCAAACCAAAAAACCAATTTTAAAAAATTAAAAAAAAAATTAAAAAAAATTTTATAGAAAGGGTTTAGCCCATTTTTGGGTTTTTTTTCTTTGTGTTGTGGGGTGGGGGGTGTGTGTGGTGTGTGTGGATTGGTGTGTGTGTGTGTGTGTGGGGTTTTTGTGTGGGGGT
Source organism: Chionoecetes opilio (assembly GCA_016584305.1). Classification (NCBI taxonomy): domain Eukaryota; kingdom Metazoa; phylum Arthropoda; class Malacostraca; order Decapoda; family Majidae; genus Chionoecetes; species Chionoecetes opilio. Next base: position 32,184 of record JACEEZ010020754.1, read on the forward strand.
TTGTGTGGTGTGGGGGGGGCGTGGGGGCGCGCCGGTTTTTGTCACTTACTCCAAATTTGGGTTTTTTTTTTTTAAGTTTTTTTTCCTTCTCTCTCTCTCTCCCCTCTCTCTCTCTCTCTTTTTTTTTTTTGAAGCCCAAATAAACCCAAAATACTGATTGAACACACACACAAAAAAAAAGCACACACATGGGTATCCGTAGGTGGGAGAAGCACGTGGGTTTCAAAACCCAAAGAATCCCGGGGTTTCGACCCCCGGGGGGAGCGGAAACATATGGGTTTTTTTCCCTTTAAAAAACCCAGCCCCTGTCCCCCCGCAGTGAAGGGTTTCCCGGGTTTTAGCCGGGGTTTGTGACCTGCCTCCGGGGTGCGGGCTTGGGGCCAAAAAACTAAGCACAAGGATGAAAAAAAAAAAATTTTGATTTTGGAGAGGGGGCCAACGAGCGTTGTTCCCCCTGTAAAATACAATTAGAAATAAAACAAAAAACACCACACACACAACGGGGGCACAAAACCCTTTTTTTTCAACCCATGATGTTTGGGACGCTAAGAAAAATTTTCCAGCAGAGAAAATTTAACATTGGGGCATTTTTGTTGTTTGGGGTGTGGGGTGTGTGGTGTGGGGTGGGGGGGTGTTGTGGTGGGGTGTGGGTGGGGTTGTGTGTGTGTGTGTTGGTGTTTTTTCGGGGTTTTGTGTGTGTGGACTAAAAAAAAACGACAAAAAAGGGCCCCAAAATAAATTTTAGAAGTCAAAAGGAGCAAAAAAGGCCCTAACAACACACACACACACACACACACACACCCAAAAAAAAACCCCCACCCAAAAAAACCCCAAAACCCACACACACACAAAACACACCCCCCAAAACCACACCACAAAATCCCACACACACCCCACCCAAAAAAAAACCCCCCCCCACACCCCCACCGCACACACACACACACACACACACACACACACACAACACACACACACACACACACACGCGCACACACACACACACCCCATACACGCACACGCGCACACACACACACACACACAAAACCCCACCCCACACCCCACACACGGGCACTCGATTTAATAGTTAACCAAATGAAATACTCCTCATAATTCAGTTACAAAGACAAATGGATACAATGTTAAGTGAAAATCAAGGTTACTAAATATGCTTCTTTGACGAGGAGGAGGAGGAGGAGGAGGAGGAGGAGGAGGAGGAGGAGGAGGAGGAGGAGGAGGAGGAGGAGGAGGAGGAGGAAAAGCAAGCATATTCAGTTCATAATCAGCTTTAGTCTCCAAAAAATAATAATATGTTTAGATTATGTAAAATAGCAACAGAAAAAAAGGCCGGGAAAGTTGTTCCCTCATCATTATTTGGCAAAGAATGGAAGGCGAGCCGTGATTTTTGTTAATAAGAAGACCTGATGAAAAGAATGGACTTTATCAAAGTACTTAATGCGAGGTATTACGACGGCCTTCAGAGTAATTAGGAAAAGGAGGAAGAGACATGGAAGAAGAAAAAAAGGACAGCAGCAAAATAATATGAACAACAACAACGAGCACGAAGACGATAATAGCAAAAAAAAAATAAATAATAATAATAATATTAATAATAATAATGATAATGAAAAAAAAAAAGTTATCATGAAATCGATTGCGACGACACAAAAACGAAAATGATGATGATAATAATAATGATGATAGTGATGACGATGAAACAAAGAAAGGAAAAACGAAAAAAAACCAGAAACTCACATACGGACGAGGAACACGAAAAGGAAAAAAATGAAAGAAAACAAATGTCCAAGAAGTTAACGAAAAAAAAATGACTGGCAAAAAGAAATAAAAAAACAGAATAGATGACGCAGATGATGAGTATAATGATGATAAAGAGGAAGATGAAACCAAGGGGGACAAACGAAACAAAAGAGGAAAAGTTTAAGGACAAGGAACTTAAAAAATAAAAAGTGAAACAATCTGGACAAGATGGTAAAGAATGAAAAGAAATGAAGCAGAAACATGAAGAAAATGAAGAAAAATGAAGAAGAAAATGAAGAAAAATGAAGTAGAAAATGAAGAAAAAATGTAGAAGAAAAATGAAGAAGAATGAAGAAGTAAAAATGACTGCCAAAAAAAGAAAAATGAAAGAGAAAAAAAAAAAATGACGCAGGTGATGAGTAGGCTGGTGATGATAATGATGGGCGGGGGGGGGGGAGTGATGAGGTGCAATCATGCCCCGCCCTTCCTCACGCCCTCAAAGCAGCGTGCGTGGTGGGGCGTCCACCAAGTGACCCGTAAGTCAGGGTCGCGTTGCAGCAATAAGCTAAAACGCGGCAAGACACAGACATGTTTATGACTTCCGGGTTACAAATGAGCGATAATAGGGCGAACAACGAGGCGGAGAATATTACTGCTTACTTCTATTCTTTTTCTTTTACAGGAACTAACACGTGTAGGTCTCACGTCCTCTTGTAGCTTCCATATTTTCTTCCTTCCTTTACCACCACCACTACCACCACCACCACCACCACCACCACCACCTCCACCATCACCACCACCACCATCACCACTACCACCTCCTGGTCAAAAAATGAAATGAAAATGGTGAAGGAGAGTGAGTGAAGGAGAGAGCGTGAGTTAAAAATATATGGAATGCAAGTTTTATAGTTTAAAATATTATCTTTTAAGGCCAGGCCCGTGTTATGAGGTTGCAGTGATGTGCTATCTTGTATTGTATCATATCTCTGGCCTCTATGTGAGGTGCATGTAAAGGAGATCTGTTTAACACCGTACTCAGTAAGAATTTTTTTTTTTTTTTTTTTTTTACTTGTACTCATATTGTATATGTATTTATATTTGCATTGGTCACGTGTTACATACTCATATCTATATCTATCTACGCATAACTATCTATCTATCTGTCTGTCTGTCTGTTCTTAAATTTTCTATATCATTCTATATTAATCCATTTATTCGTCTGTCTCTGTCTCTGTCTCTGTCTCTGTCTCTGTCTCTGTCTCTGTCTCTGTCTCTGTCTCTGTCTCTGTCTCTGTCTCTGTCTCTGTCTCTGTCTCTGTCTCTGTCTCGTCTCGTCTCTGTCTTGTCTCGGGTCTCTGTCTCTGTCTCTGTCTCTGTCTCTGTCTCTCTCTCTCTCTCTCTCTCTCTCTCTCTCTCTCTCTCTCTCTCTCTCTCTCTCTCTCTCTCTCTCTCTCTCTCTCTCTCTCTCTCTCTCTCTCTCTCTCTCTCTCTCAATTATAGATGGGCATATGCAACACGTAAAATTACATATGGAAATGTCAGCAATTAATATTCGAGCCCAATGGACCGTATGATCGCTATTCTTTTCCGAATATATAAAAGCGAAAGTTCGAGGAATAAAAAGTTGGAGAGGGGACGATCACACACACACACACACACACACACACACACACACACACACACACACACACACACACACACACACACACACACACACACACACACACACACATACACACACACATACACACACCAACATACACACACACACACAACACACACACACACACGTCTCAATCTTCCCGGAACCTCATTTTACTAACACCTTACACTGCCTCTCTTCCCCTCCCTTCCTCTCTCCCTTCTCCTCTTCCCCTCCCTTCTCCTCTTCCCCTCCCCTCCTTCCATACCCAACCCTCGGCCAATGCTACAGCCTCTTCCCCTCACCCTCCCCTCTACGCCACTCATGGCTCGGAACACAAACTAAAAATGGGCGCCTGACAGATAACCTCGTCTTCCCATCAGCCCCAAACGAGCTTAAACACATACAGGTCATATCTCTTCCTCCTCCTCTTCCCTCTTCCTCTTTCCTCAAACGAGCTTAACACATATCTTCTCCCCTGCCTCTTCTTCCTTCCTCCTCTTTTTTGCCTATTCGTAAGCCCAAAACATCTTCTCTTCCTCTTCCTCCTTCTCCTCCTCTTTAGCTATTCATTAGACCAAAACATCTTCTCATCTTAATCCTTCCTTCCTTTCCTCCTCCTCTTTTTTGCAATTCGTAAGCCCAAAACATCTTCTCTTCCTCCTCATCCCTCCATTCCTCCTCCTCCTCTTTAGCTATTCGTAACCCCTTTTTTTTGGCTCACCCATCGCTGGAGAAATAGACAAAGGAGATGAAAAGGAGATATATTAGATAGGAGGAGGAGGAATACAAAGGAATACATAAGGTAAAACAAATACCAGGAGACCTTTTGGTTTATTACGAGGGTATCTGCTGAACTAATATGCCACTAACTAAAAAACTACGCGTCAGATAACATGATAGCACAGAACAAGGCTCCGCCCCCCCCACCCCTCCCTAAGTGTATGGGGAAGGAACAGGAGAGATGGATAAATGAGGAGAAGAGGAGGAGGAAGACAGAAAGACTAAGGAGGAATGCATGGGAGAATAAGAAGAAAGAAAAGAAGAATGGGGGAGGGAACAGAGAGAGATGGATAAATGGGGAGAAGAGGAGGAAGAAGATGGAAAGACGAGGCTGAGGAAATGGGAAGAGAAGTTAAACAGTGATAAAAAGGAAATGAAGAAATGATGATAAGCACACAGGGAACAGAAAATAACTCCTTGTATTTAGAGAAGGAATAGGAAAGGAAGAAAAGGAGGAAGAAAATATATATATGGTGAGTGAGAAGTGATCTAAAAGTAAAAAAAGAAGTGAAAAATATGGAAGAATAGGAAAATGAAGGGATGGATAAGGATGAAGTGTTAGAAACATGAATGGTGATGAATTGATGAAGGTTTAGAAGGAAGGAAGAAAGGAAGAAAAATACAAAGAAAGAAAGATAGAAAGAAGGAAGGAAGGAAGGAAGGAAGGAAGGAAGGAAGGAAGGGAAAGGGAAAGGAAGGAAGGGGGGAGGGGGGGAGGGAGAATGGAAGAAAGAAAGAAAAGAAAGAATGAAAGAAAGAAAGGGAGGGAAAGGGAAAAAGGTAGGGGGCACATGAAGTAAAGTAGATAATGAGGTTAAAGGTGTTGAGGGAGAAGAGGAGAGGAGAGAGAGAGAGAGAGAGGAGGAGGAAAAGAGAGAGAGAGAGAGAGAGAGGAGGGGAGAGGGGGAGAGAGGGGAGAGAGAGAGAGAGAGAGAGAGAGAGAGAGGGGAGAGAGAGAGAGAGAGAGAGACGGAGAGAGAGAGAGAAAAGAGAGAGAGAGAGAGGAGAGAGAGAGAGAGAGAGAGAGAGAGAGAGAGAGAGAGGAGAGAGAGAGAGAGAGAGAGAGAGAGAGAAGAGAGAGAAAAAGAGAGAGAGAGGGGAGAGAGAGAGAGGATGGGAGGAGAGAGAGAGAGAGAAGAGAGAGAGAGAGAGAGAGAGGAGAGAGAGAGAGAGAGAGAGAGAGAGAGAGAGAGAGAGATGAGAGAGAGAGAGAGAAGAGAGAAAAGAGAGGGGAGTAGAGAGAGAGAGAGAGAAGAAGAGAGAGGAGAGAGGGAGAGAGAGAGAGAGAGAGAGAGAGAGAGGAGAGAGAGAGAGAGAGAGAAGAGAGAGAGGAGAGAGGGGAGAGAGAGAGAAGGAGAGAGAGAGGAGAGGGGAGAGAGAGGAGAGAGAGAGAGAGAGAGACGAGGGGAGAGAGAGAAGAGAAAAGAGGAGAGAGAGAGGGGAGAGAGAGAGGAGAGAGAGAGCGAGAGAGAGAGAGAGAGACGAGAGAGAGAGAGGAGAGAGAGAGAGAGAGGAAGAGAGAGAGAGGAGAGAGAGATGAGAGAGAGGACAAGAGAGAGAGAGAGAGAGAGAGAGAGAGAGAGAGAGAGAGAAGGAGGCAGTGTGATCAGAATGAGAGGTCGAATAAATAAATAAGTGAGAGTAAGGAAGGTCGAGTTATACAGTGATAAAAAGATCAGTCCGGAAATAAGAGAAGCAAACAAGAGGACAAATAACGAAACAAAACCAGGTGTCAAATATAAGGAAGTCATTAATATAGCCAGACAGGTAAAGGTGTACGTAGAGGTAATGAGGTAATATACGTGAGTTAATTAAAGAGGTAGATATAAAAATAAAATACGAGAAAATACAAGAAATACATAACCTCTTAAGAATAAATAGCAGACGCTGTAATACATATTTTTTTCTCATCCACCGTGTACGAAATTTCCTGGAGAGGCAATGGAAAACACGGCACAAGAAAAAAAAAGGGGGTGGGTGGGGGCAGTGTGAGTGCGGAGGGGGGAGGTAGGGGAGGGGGGTTGGTTTTGGGGGGAGGTAGGGATGGAGGGGGTGTTGGGGGGAGGGGAGGGGGGTTGGTGTAGGGGGAGGGGAGGGGAGCAGACACGCTAGAGTGCGATCCATCACAGTTTTCAGGAAGGGGGAGGTTTTGCCCGGCCACCACCACCACCACACCCACAACACCATACAACCCCGCCCTGGGTGGGTGGGTGGGTGGGTGGGTGGGTGTGTGTGTGTGTGTGTGTGTGTGTGTGTGTGTGTGTGTGTGTGTGTGTATAGCTTCTCTCTATATCTCTAATAAGCCCAATATATTAACTGTGTACCAAGGAATAGCTAATGTACATAAGTCACTTTTAGCGAAGACGTTACATGTACTACTATTATGACCGCAGGGAAATCAGTCGAAAATTAATCTTTATCCATATTTTTCAATCATTCTTCATCTTCTTGTCCTCCTCCTCCTCCTCCTCCTCCTCCTCCTCTTTCATCTTCGTCTTCTTATTCTTCATTCTCTTTTTTTATCTCTTCGTCCGGTTTATCATTATTATCTTTCTTTTTTTTTCTTCATTTCTTTATCTCATCTTTGTCATTTCATAATATTCTTTCATTACTATTTTTTCCTCTCTCTCTTTTCTCTCTCCTTTTCTCTCTCTCTCCTCTCCTCTCTCTCTCTCTCTCTCTCTCTCTCTCTCGCCCGTCAGGGTGGCAAGGTTGGTAGAGACGTGAGTTCGCAATGTGCAGCGTCCCTGTGCATTAGGTCAGCGGTTCGAGTCCGCCTAGTTCGTGCTGACGTGGCGGCGCTTTGTATAGTCAATAACCTTGTAGTTGGTACTTGCAAAGTGTCTAGATAGGATGAAAATCTTATCTTATCTCTCTCTCTCTCTCTCTCTCTCTCTCTCTAAACTAACACCATCCAGCTATTTGTGTGTATGTCGGTTTGTCTCATGCTACATAACACTTCCCTTACAACCACTTCCCCAGTCATCAACATTCTCCCTCATACTATAACGACAGCCCTTAACGCTCTCAAACACATCCCGCAAAAATGATACCGCCATAAACTTACACTCTACCTAATATGCCATTTTCTTTACTGCAAAAAAGATGGTCGTTATTATTTTCTTTTTTTCATCTCTAATTCCTCTTTAGCTTTTCCTCTCTTCCTTCCTTCCCTTCCTTCATATACCCTAACACACATATTATATTCCCTTCCTCTTCCTCTCTTCCTTCCTTCCTATGCCCTTACATACACATCTTATTCCCTCCTTTAGCATATCTTTCTATCTAACTTTATATTTCATACTCCCTATTTTTCCCCCTTCGTTTTATTGAATATAGTGAAAAAACTTCTATTTTGCGTATTTTATCTATCTTATCCTATCTTTTTAACTAACCTCATATTTCATACTCCTTATTTTTGTCCATTCGTCTTATCTAATATAGTGAAAAACCTTCTATTTAGCATAACTATTTCATCTTTCTATCTAACCTCTTATTTATTTTATACTCTCTTCCCCCTTTCCCCCTTCCTCTTATTCAATATAGTGAAAAACCTTCTATTTTGCGTATCTTTTCTATAGCTCTATCTATCTATCCATCTTTATCTATCTTTCTTATTTTATCCTTCTATCTAACCTCATTTATTTACCTTCCTATCTAACCCTCATATTTCATACTCCCTTTTTCCCCCCTTCGTCTTATTTAATAGTAAAAAAAACTTCCATTTTGCGTATCTTATTTATCTATCTATCTATCTTTATCCATTTTATTTTATCATTTATCTAACCTCATTTAATTTATCTTTCTATTTAAACCATAATTAATTTAAATTTTCCCCTTTTTCCCCTTCGTCTTTATTCAATATAGTAAAAAAAGCTTCTATTTGCGTATCTTAGCATATATAATCTTCTCCTGCTCCCCTTTAATAATAATTTAGGACCATTCCGAGGCGTCACGTCGTGCAGCGCGGCCCCAGGCGGGCCGGGGGCCCCTTCCTGCCTGGTCAAAAAGGGGCACATGCGAATGCCTATCAGAGTGTGTGTGTGTGTGTGTGTGGGGGGGGGGGGTGGGTGGGTGGGTGGGGGGGTGGGTGGGTGGTGGGGTGGGTGGGTGGGTGTGAAGTGTGTGTGTGTAAGTGTGTGTGTGTGTGTTGTGTGTGTGTGTTGTGTGTGTGTTGTGTTGTGTGTAGTGTGTTTGTGTGTGTTGGGGTGTGTGGGGTTTTTTTGCTCTTAATATCACCCCCCCTCCCCCTTCTAAATACACAAGCACAAAACACACACACACAGAGAGAGAGAGAGGGGAGAGGGAGAGGAGGAGAGAGAGAGGGAGGAGAGAGAGAGAGAGAGAGAGGAGAGAGAGAGAGAGAGAGAGAGAGAGAGAGAGAGAGAGAGAGAGAGAGAGAGGAGGAGAGGAGAGAAGAGAGGAGAGAGAGAGACGAGAGAGAGAAGAAGCGAGAGAGAGAGAGAGAGAGAGGAGAGAGGGGAGAGAGACGAGAGCTGAGAGACGAGGAGAGAGACGAGAGAGAGAGGAGAGAGCGAGAGAGAGAGGAGAGAAGAGAGGAAGAGGAGAGAGGAGAGAGAGAGAGAGAAGAGTCACCACCGCCATCCTGGCCACATCCAGGGCCTCGCGCGCAGGGGCGCTGTGTAAGGTTCAACTGGGTGCCCAGCCACATAGGCGTCCGTGGCAACGGGGCCCGGCCGATGAGGCGGCCCGGGAGGCCAACCAGACACCCAGCGGTGGCCTTGACTGTCTTACCCAGCATCAAGGGGCCAAGGTACTGGCCAGACGCGCTGCCATCTGTGCCGCAGAACAACAGTATCGCCAGCTGGTGCAGACATCGAGGGGAGGGAGCCTGGCAACAAACAAGCCACGAAAAACAACGAGCCATTACGCCCCGCCCAGCAGCCCGTCCCGAGCCGAGGAGGCGTTCACACGATTCGGCTTGGCTACTAACCCTGGATGAGCTGAGGGAGGGTTTGAGGAGGGCCCCTGTGAGCACTGTCCTCTATGCCCCACATCCCCTGACCCACTCCTCTTTGCCTGGGCCCCGCTAAAAAGAACGCTCAGACAGCGCGTCGGCCGGAAAGCGCGGCCGCCCTCGTATGGCAGTTTCAAAAAATTGCACTGGGTGCTGGAGGTGGCGCGTTTCCGCCCCACCCCCCCGATGAACACTAAGGAGCGGGAGTGACCTCACGCCCCGCCACCTGTGACCTGACTGTGGCTGCGGCTACAGCGGCGGGCTGATGCCCGCTCATTTATTAATGGCTGTATGTGTATGTATGTGTATGTGTATGTATGTGCTATGTATATGTATATGTATATATATTTATGTAATAGATGTAAAATAAAAAAAAAAAAAAAAAAAGACAAAGAAAATAATCAGAACCCAAAAAAGGAGGCGTGTTTTGTGTGTGGGTTTGGGGTTTGTGTGTTGTGTGTGTTGTGTGTTGTGGTGTGGGGGTTTTTGGGGGTTGGGGTGTGTGTGTGGGTGTGTGGGGTTTGTGTGTGTGGGGGTTGGGTGTGTGTGTGTGTGTGTGGGGGTTTGTGTGTGTGGGGTGTGGTGTGTGGTGGTGTGTTGGTGGTCTTTGGGGGGGTGGTGGTGGTGCGTGCGTGCGGGGTTGGTGCGTGCTGCGTGCGGGGGTGTGGTGGGGGTGGTGCGTCGTGCGTGTGGTGTGTGGTGGGTGGTGGGTGGGGGGGGGTGGGGGGGGGGGTGGGTGGGTGTGTGGGGGGGTGGGGGGGGGGGGGGGGGGGGGTTTAGGGCCCAGCAATTTCTTTCAATGATATGATGAGAGAGGGGGGAAGAGAGAAAAGGGGAAAAAAAAAAAAAGGGGGAAAAAAAAAAAAAGGGGGGTAAAAGTAAACGAAATAGCCTTTTATTAAACAAAAAAACACCACCAGTGGCGGATTTGGGGGGGGGCCGAGTAGGCCTGGCCTAGGCCCTGCGCCCGCAAGGGCCCCCCAAACCCCGAAAAAAAAAATGTTTTTCAATGAAAATTTAAAGCTGGACCTTTTTTTATTTTTCTCGAACACTGTTACATTGCATTACCATAATTGCCACAAATTAAATACCAACATAAGTAAAGTATGGGTGGAAAAAAATTCAATTAAAAATAATATGAAACGAAGCAATTTTGGGAAAATTCTAGGTCCTTTCCCCCCCTTTTTATGGTTTTTTTCTCCAACCTTCACAAATCCTTCAGCTACCCCTAAAAAAGTAAAAATAAAGTGGGAGAGATTTAAAAAAGAAAAATAAATTTCAACGTAACCTCAATATAACCTAACCTAGCCTAACCTGGTAAAATTGTAGTCCTTTCCCTCCCTTAGATCTCGTTAGGAGGTATTGGTTAGGTTGTAGTGAGGTTAGGTTAGTAATTTTATTTTTGGGGGTCCAGATCGGGGGTTATATAGGGGGGAGGGGGGGGGTTGAAGGGGGAATCTCTCCCCCACTTTATAATTACGTTTAGAGGTATCTGAAGGGATCTGTGAAGGTCTGGAGAGAAAAAAAACGCTAATGAGGGCGGGAAAGGACTCTAGAATTTTACCCCACATTTATTCAGGGCCCCGCACTCCCACCGGCCTAGGGCCCCGCCCACCATAAATCCGCCCCTGGGCGGTGGCGCCTCAGGCTCGGGTTGTGCCTCGGGAGTCTGTGGGACCTCCTCCAGGCCGCCAGCCTCTGCCTCACACTGTTCCTCGTCATCAACCTTATTCTCTGGTTTTCTTTTTTTCTCAAGAAATAAAAGGGGGGGAGAGGAGCCGGTGGCAGAGTGGTTAGCGCCTGTAAGCGACGTTCTCGGTGAGCTGAGTTCGATCCCCGAAGGCGACCAATATCCCCTGAAAATCTTTCCGCACCCACTGAGTGGTTTAACACTGATGATTATGATGAGGATGATAATGACATCTTACTAGTTTTATGCTAATTTTGATTATTTTTTAGTGCATGATGAATATTCTATAACAATTCAATCCTCAGAGCGCCTGTAAAAGACAAGCGTTCCTATTATGCCGAAATAACAATCATAACCAAAGCGTCTGTGCCGTTATTATCTCTATCGCCTCTCGTGGCTGTGTCATCGCGGCGGGGAGCAAGGCAGCCGCCGCTCCTTTGTGGCTGGCGGGGTAGCGCCGCCTGAGATTGGATGGTGCGATATAATAACAGCCACACATGACCGTTGCGGTGAGAGTGCGGCGGTTGACCTTAAACACACACACACACACACACACACATACACATACAATACACGTACACACACAACACACACACACACGACACAAACACACACCACCACACAACACACACACACACACACACACACACACACACCACACACACACACACACACAACACACACACACACACACACACACACAACACACACACACACACACACACACACACACACACACACACACACACACACACACAATTGATTCACTTTTGCACTTACAAACGCTCATTCAAACAATTTGGATGGTTTACTTCCATATTGTTGAATTGCTTCAACATCTGTGGCAAATCTTCATAATAAGACGAGAAAGGGTCAAGCAAAGGCTGGATGGGTTGTGGGATGGGCCAGTCAGTAAACAGTCATTCAGTGATATTCCATTATAACTACGAGCTGATGCATCAAAAACAGGTCTAATCTTAGTACTCACACTGCTTTCTCTGACTACAGGACGGTGAGGCAGATAATAGGTAGGGTAAGGACTAGTAATCTCATCACATGGAATTTCCTCAATAATACCTTCCCTCTCATAATCATCAAAAACCTTATAATATTCTGTTTTAAGCTCAACATCTTTATGCAACTTGGTATGTAATCTATCTAGTCTCTTTATAGCAAGTTTTTCATTATCTATGAGATCACCCTTTGCTGCTTCACTCTTCCAAGGCAGGGCTACTTCATATCTACTATCAACAAACTTAATGCTCCTAGAAAACTCCTGCAAGGCAGAGTTAGACTCAAAAAAACAATCAGCTTCCTTAGAAGTAATCCCTACAGACTCTAAGTCCCAAAACTTGCTTACATCATAGTCTGACACCTTGGAAATACACAATATTTGATGTGAAGTAAAGTGAGAATATGGCACAGCATGCCAAGCTCCTGACAGAATCCAACCAAAAACTGAATTCTGTGCTACTATTCCATCAACTTGAAAAGTATCAGTGGGGATCAAGAATTGCCAGTATGCATCGAGACCAATCAATATATCTACGTATGTCCATCTGGAAATTATTCAAGTGATCATCAGCAAGTTCTACATGGGAAAAGGCACTCAATAAGTTATGAGGAACAGTTGGTCTAATCAAAGGTTGACATATCTTAGGAATTTCAACAACAATCAATGAATGTGATGCATTATTACAATCAAGTAGTTTCAGAGAATAAATGTTACTCTGCCTGCTCTTATTTGACCTTTCACCACCAAATGCTGAATATGAAATTGTCTGACTAGAAAGCCACTTAGGTTTACACTTTTTAGCAAGATTACTACTTACATAGGTTTTGTCAGACCCACTGTCAAACATAAGTTTAGCATCATAAAGCACACCATTGGCTCAACAACACTACCTTCTGTTTTGCAAAATAGTACTGTTTCATTAGTGGAAAATATTTTGNAGCCCAAAAAGAAAAGGGGGGTTTTGGAGGGGCATGACCACTGTATTACTCATGAACGATTAAATAGACTCCTTCCAGGCCTGAAATAAACAGTGGCCCAGAAAACGCTGCAAAAGATCTGTCGTTTGTCTGCGGTAAAAAACATTTATTATTGAGCTGTAATATAAAGCTAGTGAATCAGCATAATATTTATTTTAGCACATAAAACAACTAGAGATATAGTGTCTATGGATGGGTTATTATAACATTGTTTTTCTAATTGCCCCTAAAAGACCACAAACTGTAAAACTCTCCGAGAGCGTATCTATAGTTACACTTCAGAGAAATACAATTTGTGGTCTTTAGGATATAAAAATGCCCAACTTTTTGGGTGTCACCCCACATGTTGAGGAGACCTTATTTATGAGGGGAAAAAAAAATCTACATCTATCTATCTACCTATATCTATCTATCTATCTACCTATATCTATCTATCTATCTACATATATCTATCCATCTATCTACCTATATCTATCTATCTATCTACATATATCTATCTATCTATCTATTTATCTATCTTATATATATATATACATATATATATATATATATTAATATATATATATATATATATATATATATATATATATATATAATATAAAGATATATATAATATATATATATATATATATATATATATATATATATTAAAATATATATATATATTAAAGATATATATAAAATATATATATATATATATATATATTATAATATATAAAGATATATATATTATAATATATATATATATATATATATAAGAATATATATATATATTATTCTCATGTGTATATATATATATACACACAACTTGAAGTAGCATAAGCAATACTGAAGTTTTGATAGTGTTAAAACAATACATGTCAAGAATAAATAGTCAGGAGTGTGATGGAAGGCCGGTGGGAGGCGAGACCGTCCACACCTCAAGATTCCGAGTCATCAGCTCAGCCATAAAGACGCTCTTAAGTATCCTTCAAGTCTTCCTCTACGTTATGTACTCACTCCGATCTGCCTCTCTTGCTGGGACCACCGGCCTCTTTCCCGCCGTGTCCACGCTTCCGTTTCTGTCTCTTGTTCCGCCTGCTGTCCTCCTCCTCCTCCTCGGAGTCCGTGGAGGTCCGCCACTCTGGCTCAGAGCCCGTGGCCGAGGCCTCCTCCGCCTCATCGCCAGACGCGCCGCCAAAGGCGGGGTCCCAGGACCAAGAAGAGCCGTCGCTGGAGGAAGTCTCGTTCCCAGACTCCTCCTCGCACTCCTCGTCGAGGGACGCGTCACCCTCGGACTCCTCGTCGGTGGAAGAGTCACTCGTCGCCTCGGACTCCTCGTCGGTGGAAGAGTCACTCGACGCCTCGGACTGGGGCTCGAAGTCAGGGTCGTCGCTACGACAGAAAGGATTGACTTCTTCCTCAGACTCTTCAGACGGCGTCTGCTCGGACTCGTCCTCGGACTCCGAGTCACTGGAGGAGCAAGGGCTGTCCTCGGTCTCGGCCTTGTAAGAAGAATCTGAATCCTAGTTCTACGAGCGCCGCTCACTCTCTTGTTCTTGCTCTGAATCGTCTTCAGAGTCAGTCTTCGCCTCGTCCGTCTCTGCCCCGGAAAGATCTTCACCTCTCTTTCCTTTGTCTTGCCATCGCTTCCTTCTCTCGTATCTTTTTCTCCTTGCCTCTTCCTGCTTCCTTCTCATCTTCTCCTTCTCCTTGCTACTGTCTCTTCTCTATCTCTTTGCACGTCGCCAAAACTCGTCTTCATTGCTATCCTCGCCTTCATCCTCCTCGTCGATTATGATATAATATATTTGGACTTTAGTAAGGCATTTGACAAAGTACCACACGAGCGACTCTTAAATAAGGTTAGGGCTCATGGTATAGATGGGAAGGTTCTTCATTGGATCAGAGCTTGGCTAAGTAATAGGCAACAAAGGGTTACAATTAATGGTTCCAAATCTGAATGGGGACTGGTGACAAGTGGAGTTCCACAAGGGTCTGTTTTGGGCCCATTACTATTTTTGATTTACATCAACGACTTGGATAGTGGGATTAGCAGTGATATCAGCAAGTTTGCTGATGATACTAAGTTAGGTAGGATTATAGGATCACAGTCTGACGTAAACATATTGCAGGGAGACTTAGATAAACTTAACGAGTGGGCAGTCAGATGGCAGATGGAATTTAATATTGATAAATGTAGCGTTATGAATGTTGGTAGAAAAAACCCTGGTAATAGATACACCATAAGCAATGTATCGCTGAAAAGATCAGAAGGTGAAAAAGATCTTGGAGTGAGGGTGAGCCCAGACCTCCGACCTAGGAAACAATGTATTGAGGCCAGAAATAGAGCTAATAGAGTATTAGGATTCATTACCAGAAGTGTTAAAAGTAGAAGTGCGGAAGTTATTCTAAAGCTTTATCTGGCTCTAGTCAGGCCTCACCTAGACTATGCAGTTCAGTTTTGGTCTCCATATTACAGGATGGATATAGTGTTGTTAGAAAAAGTGCAGAGAAGGATGACCAAAATGATACAAGGATGCGTAACTTTAGTTATGAGAGGAGATTGAAGTTATTAAAATTACACTCACTCGAGAGACGCAGAGTAAGGGGCGATCTGATAGAAGTTTTTAAGTGGATAAAGGGATTTAATAAAGGAGAGGTAGGAAAAGTTCTTACGGCTTTTAACCAGGGTAGAACAAGAAGTAACGGATTCAAGCTGGAAAAGCGTAGATTTAGAAAGGAAATAGGGAAAAACTGGTTCACAAATAGGGTGGTGAATGAGTGGAATGGTCTCAGTAGACAGGTAGTTAGTGCGGAGTCATTAGGGAGCTTTAAAGGGGAGCTGGATAAGTTCATGGATGGGGATGAAAGGTGGATGTAGGTAGTGTTAGGTGACAGGAACTACCACGTGTAGGCCTCGCGGCCTCTTGTAGCTTCCTTATTTTCTTATGTTCTTATGTTCTTATGTCTTGGTGGCGTGTTCTCTTGTCTGGCCTTTCTGCCTCGCGATCCTCTCTCCTCCTCTTGTGGTCCCTCTCCCCGCCTCGCTCCTGCCTCTTCCTCTTCTGGAGGTACTGGCGGTACTCCCGGTCATAGCGCGCCGCCTGCCGGGGGTCGGAGAGCGTGTCCGCGGCGGCCTTGATCACCTTGAACCGCTCCGCCGACTCCACCACGTCGTCCGGGTTTTTGTCCGGGTGGTGAAGGAGGGCGAGCCGGCGGTAGGCTCTCTTCACTTCCTCGGGAGTAGCGTGGCGGCTCACGTTAAGCACCTTGTAGTAGTCTATGAAAGGCTGCATCTTCAGTCTACTTTACCTTCCTCAGGTTCGTGATTGCAGGCACCCCGGCAATATTAAGGATGATTTTTTGTAATATTGGAACCCAGGGAAGGGAGCTTGGAGTTGGGGAGGAGGACTGCGACAGCCTATCACCGCTCACTCATCGCCCTAACTCCAATCTCTTACTGTATCTTCACTACATGTCATGCCACGAGACTACCCCTATTTTCTCTCTCTCTCTCTCTCTCTCTCTCTCTCTCTCTCTCTCTCTCTCTCTCTCTCTCTCTCTCTCTCTCTCTCTCTCTCTCTCTCTCTCTCTCTCTCTCAAGCCTACTGGCACATTCCCCTTTTGTTGGCATTAAATCAATCAATCTCAAGCCTTGCTAGAGTCAGTGCAGAAAAAGATGACCAAAATGATACAGAGGATGCGTAATTTTAGTTATGAGAAGAGATTGAAGCTATTAAATTTACACTCACTCGAGAGACGCAGAGTAAGGGGAGATCTGAGAGAAGTTTTTAAGTGGTTAATTAAAGGGATACAATAAAGGCTAGTAATCAGGGTAGAACAAGAAGTAACGGATTCAAACTGGAAAAGCGTAGATTTGAAAAGCAAATAGGGAAACATTGGTTCACAAATAGGGTGGTAAATGATTGGAATGGACTCAGTCGTCAGGTGGTCAGTGCGGAGTCATAGGAAGCTTTAAAAGGAGGCTGGATACTTTCATGGATGGGGAATAAAGGTGGATATAAATAGAGTTAAGCAACATAAACTACCACGTGTAGGTCTCGCGGCCTCTTGTAGCTTCCTTATCTTCTTTTGTTCTTATGTTCTTATTATTTGGTATTCCCTATCATAATACATTACCGAATATCTGTGGCCATCACTGTCGTCAGGTTCTGTGCTAAGTAATTAAACAAACTTGTGTGATTGGGCCCGGGCTGTGGTCGTATGTATGCATGAACAGAATCGCCAGGGTTTCGATTGAAAATTGCGTCGATTGAAAGTGCACTCGCTGAAGGAATTTCTTTAGATTGCTTTGTTGATGAATTTGACAGTCGGCATGATAATCGTAGGATTAAGCTGCACTAAATATATTGCTGCCGAATGAACAACGTATCACCAGCATTGTGTCTAATGTAGCATTTGCATGCCCATGTCTGAAAATCATAGCTATTGGTCTACAGTATTTTCAACGTATGGGTTTATAGGTAGACTTATGTACGTACATAATACACTTCTGTTGATGTGCATTGTATAAACTGACATATTTTTTGCATCATAATTGTTTATTGTGTTTGGTATTATGCTTACTATTGGTCTTTTCATTTCAATAAAACGTACCCGAGAGCATGAACTTTCACATTTCCAGCTTGGATTATTATACTCACCAGCAGAGAAAATGGACCTGAGACTCTCAGATGAACTTTCGTTCAATTCTTCCTCAATGTTCGTTGGAAAATGTTTTTTTTTATGACTGAATATCACTTATATAGTCTAACATATCCCTCCATAGACCTCAGATTGACCCTGGAAAGTGCACAATTTTCAAAAATTTATGTGGTGCCCAGAGCGCCCGCCCCCCAGTTACGAGCAAATTGGTGTCTATTTTCTTCTTTTCTTTGGTGCAAAGTATGTCTTATGGTTAAGTAAATCAATGCACTGGATTCAATTGCTTAATCTCTTTGTAATAGATAAGGAAGATACCAGCATATAAGTAAACTACCATACACCGTCAATCATCTAAGAAGGTTGTTACCCTCACTACTTCGGAATGGTAAATGAATTGCCGCCTCTGAGAAACATCTATTTTTATTTTATTTACTGTATAAATTATAGAATTCCTTAGGAAGCAAATTTCTTTCAGTATCCCGCGACGCCGAGAATATCCGCAAAGGAACAACACAGATACCATACAGTTCACACATATTCACTTATACTGCATAGCCCCTTCCCCCACAGACGAATATATATATATATATATATACAAGGGTTCTCGTTTCCTCTGTTCTTTTTGGCGGCGCGCCCTGTGTTGTCTCTCGAGGCGCCCCGCCATGGAGGACCTGCTGGCGGCGAGCACCGTCACCGCGTGGTGCTGCACGTGTGACCAGCGTCCAACCACACTCAGGCGTGACGGGGCTTTCTTGCCCTGCACACACTCCCCAAGCTCGTCGTCATCCTCAGCCTCCTCCACGCGGGGGGCGGTACGGGCACGGGAAAGTGGAACACTCTGTGCTCTAGCTCAGCCTCCGACACAGGCCTGCCCTCCTCCAACACGGCGGCCCACCACCCCGGCGAGGCCTTGTCCTCCTGCGGTGCCGGGAGAAGGCTGGGCCTCAGGCGTCCTACGCGAGGCACGGGCTTCTCCACTGCCGTCGAGGCCTCAGCGGGTGACTCAAAGTCCTCTTCGAGGAAATCCTCGAGGCAGTCCTCGAGACAGGCGAGGGTCCAGCTCTTGGACGACGGCAGTGGCGGATTTAGGGGGGGGCCGAGTAGGCCATGGCCTAGGCCCCGCGCCCGCAAGGGCCCCGCACCCCAGAGGAAAAAATATGTTTTCGATGAAAATATGAATGCTGGACCTTTCTTATTTGCTGGAACACTGTTACATTGCATGTACAGTCACGCAATGAACTTCGCGAGCACTTGGGGCGAGGCAATCCCATCAATTTCTCAAATCTTTTCCTTGTCTACAAATGTTCGCTCAGTCTCCTCTTAGAGACCCGCTCCACCCCCCCTAAGTAGCCACACCTGTTTCAAACCTTCCCGACTTTATAGCTCCCTGATGAGTAATTATAGTTTTAAATCCCGCACCAACAGCTAATGACAATTTAACAGCTCCCTCCCTCCCTCCCTCTTTCCCTCCCTTCCTCCTTCCATTGAGCCCTTCAACTGGGTCCTTCCTCCATGAGACAGGATGAAGTAACTTTTAAAATATTTACATTCTTTGTTTTCGGAAAAAATAATGGCTATAGCAAAATATATTCGTAACACTGAGAGCAAGGGTGTGTGTGTGTGTGTGTGTGTGTGTGTGTGTGTGTGTGTGTGTGTGTGTGTGTGTGTGTGGGGGGTTTGTGTGTGTGTGGTGTGTGTGGTGTGTGGTGGTGGTGGTGTGCGTGCGCGCGGCGTGCGTGGTGCGTTTGCGTCTGTGCTTTGTGTGCCTCGTGGGTGCATGCGTGCGCGCGCGCGTAGATGTGGAGATGTAGCCAATAATATTGTTTGGAAAATCAATAATTAAGATTTTTTTAATTTTACATTAATGTATGTGTATATTCCTAATGTGTGATAGTGTCAGAAGAGAGAGAGAGAGAGAGAGAGAGAGAGAGAGAGAGAAGAGAGAGAGAGAGAGAAGAGAGGAAAAAGAGAGAAGAGAGGAGAGAAAGAGAGAAGGAAAAGAGAGAGAGAGAGAAGGAGAGAGAGAGAGAGAAGAGGAGAAGAGGAAGGAAGGAGAGAGAGAGGAGGGCTAATCTGGTAATTATGGGTTTAACTCCTGCACAAACCAACCACTAAAGACATTTTAATAAGGTGACGTCTCGAGGTGCTAAAAACTTTATCCTTCTCCGGGAAGGGAGGAGGGAGACAGAAGGAACACCAGGTAGGAGGAACAGGTGTTGTAAGAAGCAGGAAAGGGAAGGGAGAGAGGGAGGGAAGAAGGAGGGAGACAAAAGAGTAGAGGAAGGAGAAAGGGAGAAAGGGTTACTGAAATTTAAGAGGAATGGGAGGGAAGAAAAAGGTGACGTGACAGAGAGAGAGAGAGAGAGAGAGAGAGAGAGAGAGAGAGAGAGAGAGAGAGAGAGAGAGAGAGAGAGAGAGAGAGAGAGAGAGAGAGAGAGAGAGAGAGAGAGAGAGAGAGAGAGAGAGAGAGAGAGAGAGAGAAAGGGAGAAAGGGTTACTGAAATTTAAGAGGAATGGGAGGGAAGAAAAAGATGACGTGACGAGAGCGAGAGAGCGAGAGAGAGAGAGAGAGAGAGAGAGAGAGGGGAGAGAGAGAAGAGAGAGAGAGAGAGAGAGAGAGGAGAGATAGAGAGAGAGAGAGAGAGAGAGAGAGAGAGAGAGAGAGAGAGAGAGAGATGGCGAGGGAGGGAGAGATGGCCCCCGTGGGATTAACAACATCCCAGGGGAAGGAGGAGGAATGCATTGTACAGACTTTGAGAATATGAACGATAATTTATTGGAAAATACGAAAAGGAAATGGAAGGAGCGGATCCGAGGCCTGTGTGTTCGCGATTTAGGTGGAGTGACTGTACCATAATATGCCACAAATTACTACCAACATAATGTAAAGTATGGGTGGAAAAAGTTTCAATTAAACTAATATGAAATCTGAACCACATTTGGTAAAATTCTAGAGTCCTTTCCCGCCCTTATTAGTGGTTTTATTTTCTCCAGACCTTCACAAATCCCTTCAGATACCTCTAAAACGTAATAATAAAGTGGAGGAGAGATTTAAAAATAAAAAAATTAATTACTAACCTGACCTCAATATAACCTAACCTAACCTAACCTGGTAACATTGTAGTCCTTTCCCTCCCTTAGATCTCGTTAGGAGGTTATTGGTTAGGTTGTAGTGAGGTTAGGTTAGTAATTTTATTTTTGGGGGTCCAGGGCGGGGGTAATATAGGGGGGGGGGGTTGAAGGGGAATCTCTCCCCCACTTTATAATTACGTTTTAGAGGTATCTGAAGGGATGTGTGAAGGTCTGGAGAGAAAAAAAACACTAATAAGGGCGGGAAAAGGACTCTAGAATTTTACCCCACATTTCATTCAGGGCCCCGCACTCCCACCGGCCTAGGGCCCCGCACACCATAAATCCGCCCCTGCACACACACACGCACACACACACTCCGGTACTCCGTAGGTAGTGGTCAGCACGCTAAATGCACAAGCGAGAAATCAAGGGTTTGACCCCAGGTGCATGGATTTCCCAACTCTAGAAGAGACGCTTGCTGTAGCCCGAAATAAAACATAAGATTTTATCGAAAATCACGCATGTGATTCCCACACAAAGAGAGTACAATATTAACGATCCACCTGAATCCTGACACCTGACCGTAACCTAACGTAACAAATGAATCCGGTTCAAGCAGGTTAAAGGCGAACATACTTTTACTGTTCAGAAAACGGGAATAAGCCCCCGGGCGGAGCAAAG
Organism: Chionoecetes opilio; assembly: GCA_016584305.1. Lineage (NCBI taxonomy): Eukaryota > Metazoa > Arthropoda > Malacostraca > Decapoda > Majidae > Chionoecetes > Chionoecetes opilio. The sequence goes on from JACEEZ010020754.1 coordinate 53,424, forward strand.
GACGATGAATGAGGCAGTCTCCTTAATTAAAAACCCGATCCCCTGTCCAAGCCGGCGCTGACCATGGGTACCGGGGGGCTAGCCGGTGGGTTTGTGAACCCGACCTCCCGGGGTGGTAGCCTGGCACCTGCCGCGGCGGGGAGCTAAAAGTGGTGCCGAAAACCATGATCCCCCAAACCCACGGACTTCCCCCCAACAACCATAAGGAATTTAAAAAGTCTGAGAACAAATTAAAAAAGTAGAATGGAGATCGGGGCCATAGAGAGCATAGCTCAAAACCCTGCACAAAATACAACTAAGTAAATACACACACACCACACACACACACCACACACACACATACCATATAGTATGTATGTAATATTATGATACATAATAATATGTTTGCTTAACTGGAGTACAGATGTAGTGTGTCTATATAGATAGATAGCGTAGTATGAGTAAGGATATTTACAGATGTTTTTGTCGAATAACTACATAGAGAGGATATATCGTCTTCTCTCTGGAATGTACACATATTACCTTGCTGAATAACTGGGTCTGCTAACGAGACGTTTTCTCAGCCAGATTTTCCACCGAAAGGTAATGATGGATTAGATATTGTGTGTGTATTGTTCTGTCCCGGTATGCAATAAAATGTTTTAACTTGAACTTGAACACACACACACACACACACACACACACACACATGCACCGTTATAAAAGGCACGCATTAAAAGGCGTATTCCTCGAGTGCCGTAAAAGGACGATTTTTTAAAGAGACGCAAAGTCAAGGGTTGGGAGTTGTGTGTCTCATGAAACTACCTTGCATTACTAAAGGTCAATACACGTGACTAATTGTTGTTGTAGCAGTGTGAATAGCACGTCTTATTACGTCACCTTGAAGTGCTAATCCAAGGACGAGCCAGTGTATGATGTCACCTCTTAAACCTCTTAAAGAAATACTCATATACATGTGAGCGCAAGAAGAAAGAACGAAAGAAAAATGACTTGAGCGAAAAGGAAAAAAAAAATAATACTACAGAATCTTCATGACAAGAATAGATTCTGTTAGGCAACTTTCCACGAGGCTATCTCATTGGTTCTTTCTTCTTTCTTTCTTTCTTTCTTTCGTCAGAGTAAATTAAGATGTGTATACAAAAAATTGAAACAAAAAACTAAGTATCGCAAAGCCCAACGTTCATAACTGTCTTCCAATACACTCAGGGTTCCACCCATACTGCACTCTGATTTACAGCTCTTAGATCAAACATACATAGCACAGACACACACACCACCACACACACCACACACACAAAACACACCCACACCCACACACACACACACAACACACACACAGATTACCTGGCTAACACAAAAAAAACTACAAACTAAATAAAAGTGGAGTACCCAAAACATTTAATACATAAACATTAAATAAACAGGGCGTGTTTCTGTGTGATGGAAGAGGAGAGAGGAGAATGGGAGGAAGGGAAAAGTCACCTGTGTTGGAGTCATGAGGAGAGAGAAGGAAGGAAGGAAGAGAGGAAGGAAGGAAGGAAGGGAAAGGAAAGGAAGGCCAGGACAGGAAGGGAAGGAAGGAAGGAAGGAAGGAAGGAGGAAGGAAGAGGAAGAAAGGAAGGATGGAAGAAAGGAAGGAAGAAAGGAGGGAAGGAGGGAGGCATGGAAAAAAGGAAGGAGGAAGGAAGAAGAAGTAGAGGAAGGAAGAAGGAAGGAAGGAAGGAAGGAAGAAGGAAGGAAGGAGGGAAGGAAAGAAAGGAAGGCAAGCGAAGGAAAGAAGGTGGGAAGGATAGGAAGGAAGGAAGCGAAGGAAGGAAGGAGAGAGATGAAGGAAAGCAAGGAAGGAATGAAGGTGGGAAGGAAGGAAGGAGAGGAAGGAAGGTAAAGAAAAGACAGGAAAAAGTGAGAATTAAATTGCAAGAAAGAGGAAGTGTATTAATGGGTTGAAATGAAAGGAAGAAAGTCAAAAATAAAACCGTTGGAAATACAAGAAAAACGTGAAGGAAAAAAGATGCACAGCGATACAGACAAAAGAGAAGAAAGAAAGAATAGACATGAGAGACACATATCAAAGGACCTGAAAGACAAAGGAAAGTTCTAATTATATGGGAAAAATATGGGAAACCTAGCAACGAGCCACCAGAAACAATAAAAAGAAGAAACACTACCAGGAGAAAAGAAAACAAGAAAAATGAAAACACAACTACCACACACACCACACACACCAGCACACACCATAACACACCACACACATAAACACCGAGACAAATACAGAGACGGGAACACAAAACATTATATAACACAATAGAAACAACGCTCAATATAAGCATGCAACCCATCTCAACACTCCCCCCAGCAGAAACCTTCCCACCTTCTCCCAATAAACCTTACCCCTTACCCACAAACCTCCCTCCTCCTTTCCGTTCTTCACCCTCCCACTCAACCTTCTCTACTCTCGCATCTCTCATCTCTCCTCTCTCTCTCCTCTCTATCTCTCTTCTATCTCTCTCCTCTCATCTTCCTATCTCTCTCTTCTTGTATAATAACTGTTAAGTGTTCTACTCTATACCATTGATCTGGATATGACTCACGCGCCATTCAACATTTTTTCAGGTAACGAAAAACATTTGGTACTAAAGAGAGATGTTTAGTAGAGAAAAAAACTCACAATATTATAGGAAGGATAAGAAAGAGAATAAAAAGAAAAATATGCTTGAGAGTACAGTCTTGTAGTTGCATGATGTATGTATGTATGTAGGCATGTATGTAGGTATGTATGTATGTGTGTATAAATAATATTGTCAACTTATCTGATAAATCTAACTCTCGTGTACAATATATAATTAATGAACAGAGTAAGACACTTAAAAAGAGTAGCAGAGTAGCTAATTATTGGCCAAGTAAAGGAGTAGAAGAATATAAGATTAGCAGAGTGGCAGAGTGATTTAAGTTACCCAGAAATGAAAGAGGAAATAAGATAAAAAAAAGTTGCAGAATAAGTGAGTAACAGAGTAACTAACTATAATAGAGGATGAGTAGAAGAGTAGATAAATAAATTAAGAACAGCAAAGTAGTAGTGGTAGTGGTAGTAGTAGTAGTAGTAGTAGTAGTAGTAGTAGTAGTAGTAGTAGTAGTAGTAGAAGCAGAAGTAGTAGAAGCAGAAGTAGTAGTAGCAGTAGTATATAGCATAGGAGCAAAACACACACACACACACAACCCCCTCCCCCCCCTTACGTATATAACCAGACACAGCACAGCAATATGACAAGGCGGCCGCGTCCCAGAATATCGCAGTATGGAGGCGAACAAAGCGACTTGAGCGCCGGCCACTCCATCACGGCTAGGCAGGCACGATGTACGTACGCGCCGCCAATACTGACAAAGATACAACACGAACCTAAGCCCAGCATACACCCGGACGGGAAGAGGGAGTAGCAGGGACAGATAGGAGAGTAGCGTGGTAGTAGTAGTAGTGAGTAGATAGTAGTAAGTATTAGCTTAGTCGATATTAGTAAGTAAGTATAAATAGATTGTAGTAGTATTGTAGTAGTAGTAGTAGTATTGTAGTAGTAGTAGTAGTAGTAGTATTGTTGTAGTAGTAGTGGTAACTGAAGTAGTAGTAGTATTGTGGTAGTAGTGGTATTGTAGTAGTAGTGGTAACTGAAGTAGTATTGTAGTAGTAGTGGTAACTGAAGTAGTATTGTAGTAGTAGTGGTAACTGAAGTAGTATTGTAGTAGTAGTGGTAACTGAAGTAGTAGTAGTAGTAGTAGTAGTAGTATTGTAGTAGTAGTAATAGTAGTAATAGTATTGAAATAGTAGTAGTAATAGTATTGTAGTAGTAGTAATAGTATTGCAGTAGTAGTAGTAGTAGTAGTAGTAGTAGTAGTATTGTAGCAGTAGTATTAGTAGTAGTAGTAGTGGTAACTGAATTAGTAATAGTAGTAGTAGTAGTAGTAGTAGTAGTAGTAGATAGTAGTATGTAGTTCGTGATAGTAGTAGTGAGTCGTAGTAGTAGTAGTAGTAGTAGTAGTAGTAGTAATAGTAGTAGTAGTAGTAGTAGTAGAGTAAGTAGTAGTAGTAGCAGTAGTAGTAGGAGGCAAAGAAGGCAAGGGGGAATGTGACAGTGTGTTGCAATGAGTAGTGTGTAGAAGTAGTGTGAGTAGAGGGAAGGGAGAGGTAAGAGTTGTAAGGGAAGAGAACGGATTGTAATTGACTCTTTGTTCCCGTTTGACAGGTATAGTGTGTGTGTGTGTGTCTGTGTGTCTGTGGGTGAGAGAAAGAGAGAGAGAGAGAGAGGTGAGAGAGAGAGAGAAGGACCGGAGAGAGAGAGAGAGAAGATACGAGAGAGAGATGAGAGAGAGCGAGAAGACCGAGCACGACCGACGAGCGACCGAAGAGAGAGAGAGGAGCGAGAGAGAGAGAGAGAGAGAAACTCAGAGAGGATATAGAGACGAGGAAAAGAGAGAGAACGAGAGATGAAGAGAGAGAGAGATAGAGAGAGAGAGATCAGAGAGATGGACGAGACGAAGAGAAGACAATGAGCAGAGAGAGAGAGAAGAGATAATGCAATTCTACTTTATGACACATTGTCCTCACTAAATCAGGGTTCTTATATTTTTTTCCGCTACGACCTTTCTTTCTTTTTTTTTCTTTTTTTTTTTACCTTTACTCTGTATGGTTTTACAGTCAGTGAGCTTCAGCTGGACTTACTAGAGAACTATCTTGAACTGTAGGAATGTGTAGATTATTCCTGGCTAACATACTTACATGGGTTACTATTCTAAATTCTATTTCGTCTAATTCACTATTTCACTACAAAGAATTTTACAATGTTTTACATGTGTTACTATTCTAATTTTACATTTTATGTTCAATACTATAATATATATATAGACATTTTACAGGTTACAGGTAGGGTATTTACTTATGGTGCTTCCTATCCAAGCAGTTCACAGCACTCTTGAAGGTAGGAGGTGGACGAGGTAGAGTGAAGCTGGCTCTGTCTGTACCAATTCGGTCCACATTCTTGTTGTAGCGCGGAAGGAAGGAGGAACGCAGGAGAGGTCTCCGTTCCTGGCAAAAGGGGAACGATCAGTGATGGGTCCCTGGTAGCAGACAGTTCGTGTGGTTGTGGCCGGTGTGGTTTTGCCCAGGGCTGTCGGATAGCTAGTCAGGTGCGGGACATTGCTGCTTGTGTGTCTTGTAAACGATCGCACCAGACCCTGCTACGCCCTCGTCACGGCGCTGCTGCAAGGGTTTCGTCCAGAGGAGGTGAGAAGAGTAAGCTGGTTCCTGCAGAGCCTTTCAGACGTCATTAACCGTGGGCTCGGGCCTTGTACCTTGTCAAGACGGACTCAGGTCGAAGGGGGGCAGGAAGACCACGTGATGAGAGGGGCGTACTCCATACGGGAGCGGACTTGAGCTGATAATAAGGTGGTGATCCCTTGCGGAGTCAGAAGGTGTGAGACACGCGGACACAGCTAAGTTCTCCAGGCGGCTTCTTTCCTTGCAATGGTTTCGGGATTCGATGTGGCACGGTGTAGAGGTCAGGCGCTATTCACTCCACCCCAATGTGGTAATTGGAGATGGGACGTCATGCCAGGCGGCACCGGACCTCCCCATCCAGTAAAGGGCTAGGGATGGAGAGTATCAGGAGGACGGTTGTCGTCGGGACGATGAGCATCGCCTGGGTTTTCTCCTGGAGCGAGACCACTTGCCATCGACGACCCCAGAGATGAAACGGTTTGGAAGACCTGATTTATGTGAGCGACAGCTAGTGGCGGTGATCACCACGCGCAGGGGAATGTTAAGGGTGCACGTCATGCGGAATATTGCACATGTGGCCTCTGGATGAGCTGGAGCAAGTCATGAAGAATACATTCCAGAGGAGAGGTGCGAGCACACTGCCCTGGGGACGCTGGCAAAGACTTCGGGGTATTCCTCATGAGGTTTGACGTTCAACCCACCACTCTGAAAATCTGTCCGCAGGTAGTCTTGTAAAAGTAGAGCAGCAAATGACCGCGGAGCACCCCAAAATGTTCAGTTGGCGATGATGGCCGTAATGCCCACATTTCCCTGTAAATTGCTCCGCAATGTCAAGGGCAACGGACGTATGTGTCCTTTCTTGCTCAAGACGCTTATGCCTTGTGGTTGGGACAGAGTGGAGCAATAAGTCGGCCCGCTGACCGTTTGCTCGGAGCCAAATTGCTGAGTTAAGCAGGTGGTGTGATGGAAGAAAGACGATTATCTTGTCTGCAAGATAGAGTTCCAGAGTCTTGCCAAGAACTGGATAAAAGGGAGATGGGCATATTAGTTCTTGGGGCAGTTCTTTTTCCTTTCTATGTATTGCCACCACTTCTGGCAGCCTTCCAACAGGGCGGGCCCACCTCCAGTAGTGGAGTGCTGAACGCTAGTTAGCAAGGGGGTGCTAGCTGAGAGGAGCGCGCTTGAGGATATGAAGGCTACTGTTGTTCTGGGCCCAAGGCCTTCTTTGTGTCGACCGAACAACTAAACGTCGGCGAACTCTCTCACACATACTACGTTGAGGTTAGAAAGGCTCGAATGGTGAGGATGGGCAACAGCTGGGATGGTATCACTGGGGATGAAGGTAACGTCTTCTTGTCTTGCGAATAAAAATGTCGCGAGTACCTCGGCCCTCCGTCCTTGTTCTGGTTGGCCACTGGGGCGTCAGACATTGAATAGCGGAGGTTATGGTGTAGTCATTTGTCAGACCTTTTTGCTGGTTTTAAGTGGGGTCCACCAGGACTGTTACCCACTGAAACAATCATGAGCTTGGTTTTGAGGGGCCGTCTTGCCAGCGTCGTGAGAACCCATGTTATGAAATTTCTGTCATTGCTGCACAACCGGTGTCTGTATCGCCTCCTTTTAGGTGGGTTGGATGTCGTGAGCTAGAGCCGCTAAGGCACGAATTTTATATTCACAATACAGCAGCCATCTAACATTTTAGGTAACCAAACAAGGGCTTATCAAGGGTCTGGCGAGTGTAAGTCTGCTTGGCACATATTTCTTCTGGAGTTCGTTTTGCGTTCAATGCAGAGTAGTGTGAATGTGTGTACCTGTGTATCATAGCATCATGACGAGAATGGTGCCATCCAGGGTGTTTTCGTTGCAGCGCACAAATAGACCGTCCCAGGTCTCGCTTCTCTCTTTAGGTACTCTCTCTTCTCTTCTCTCTCTCTCTCTCTCTCTCTCTCTCTCTCTCTCTCTCTCTCTCTCCCCCTTCTCCCTCTCTCTCTCTCTCTCTCTCTCTCTTCTCCTTCTTTCTAAAAAAAAAATTTTTTCCATTTTATATTACTTTTTTTCCTATTGGCTATTTTTTTCCTTTTCCGTTGATTTTCCTTTAACAGCCTTCCCATTCCCCAAAGTAAACGAAAATTTCCTTCTTTTGTAGTAAGTCCCAAGTTCTGCCAATCTTTCCTATTATTAAAGCCCCTTTCATTTTAATTTCAAAATTGCGCTTAACCCCTTTCCCAATTCCTTTCTTTTAATTTTTCAGTTCCTTTTTTTCCTTCTTTAGTTTTGTTTCTTTTTTTCTTTTTTATTCTCTTCTTCCTTCTTTTTCCCAATGTTTTTTTTTAAAACCTTTTTCCTTTTTCCTTCTCTTTTTTCCCTCTCTCTCATCTCTCTCTTTCTCTCTCTCTTCTCTCTCTCTCTCTCTCTCTCTCTCTCTTCTCCCTCTCTCTCTCTCTCTCTCTTCTCTCTCCCCTTCTTCTTTTCTCTCTCTCTCTCTCTCTCTCTCTCTCTCTCTCTCTCTCCTCTCTCCCTCTCTCCCCTCTCTCTCTCCTCTTCCTTCCTCCATCTTTTCCCCCATCTCTCCTCTCTTCTTCTCTCTCTTCTGGGTTCACCTCCCCTCTTAATTTCCCGTCCCAACAACACAACCACACACACACACACATCACCCACTGCACTACCCACCCCGGATAAAACCACAAAAACAAACACACAACACGACACACACACCCCACCCAACACACACACCCCATAAAGACAACACACAAACACACAACCACAACACACACACCACACACACACACACCACACACAACAACCAACACACCCCCAACAAAACACACACACACACACACAAACACACAAACACACACAACACACCCACACACAACACACACACACACACACAAACAAACACACACACACAACACACAACAAACAAACACAAAACCCCACACACAACACACACAAAACAAACACACACACAACATACACACACAAACAAACACCCCACCCCCACAAACACACAAACAAACACAAAAATAAAAAAACAACACAAGATAAATTTAAATAATATATTTGATGCCCAACCTTTAAGTAAAAAATAACATTACCAAATGAAAAAAAACCCTATTCCAAAAAAAAAAAACCCCCAAAAATATACTACACGTATCCAAAAAAAAAAAATTACAACAACACCATTTGATAACCAAAACAAAAAAATTAAAAACATTACGGATATGTTTCTTAAGAAAAAAAATTAAAAACTAGAAAATTGCATTTTTAATCATAAAATTAGAAAAAGTTGCAGTATTAATCTGAAAGGAAAAAATGTGGTTTAGAATTCCAATGTTGTTGTTTGGGCCACCCTATGGGGTTTGTTTGTTTTTTGGTGTGGTGTTGTGTGTGTGTTGTTGTGTG
>JACEEZ010020755.1:0-17520 GCA_016584305.1 Chionoecetes opilio
GCCAAAGTGGCGGCGTATCTAAACCGCTCGTAACTCTGATTTTGGCTCGCAATCAAAACAAAAAAATCGACCGAGCGATGCCCGTACTGGGAAAACCGTAATGGGGCACCGTAAGTAAGGTCCTGGTTTTGGGGGTTTTGTTTTTAAATGGGGGGCTGGGCACGAGGGTATATTTTGTGGCTTTTACCCGTAACCTCGGAGCCCCTAACCGGGGAGGGGCCAAAATATCCCCCGGTAAACCCCGTCTTAATGGAACCCCCGGGGGGTTTTTTATCTTCCTTAGACTCTCGCCTTTAAAACTTCGGGGCCCGGATTCCCAAAACGGGGTCCCCCCAGAACCCCCACCGGCGGGCCTACGGGGGCTTGGGCGGCGAACGGCGGCCCAAGGGGCAAACTTCCCCCCCATGCCCCCCGTATGCCGCTGGGTTTTTTCAAGAGGAAAATTTTTTATCTGTAAAAAGTACAAAATTTGAAAAATTTATTGTTTTTATGTGAAAACCATTCTAAAAACAACGTTATGTGTGATATGATGTAGTAATACATCAGTGGTGAAAACCCAGCGGCTATTTGTTTGAGATCTCCGTCGCCCTGGGTAATTTAAAGGCCCAAGAAAATTAATCGGCACTTCGGGGAAAAGTTTGGCCCATTGATAGTGATCGTCCTGTGCAGCCTTGGTGCATGTTTTCTGTTTTCTGGGGTACGATAAAACAGGAGGTCAGAAATTTTGAAAAAAAAACAAATTTGAAATCCAGAAGGGCTTCCTTCGTTTCGTACCAGCCTCGCCTCCGACATTACTCCATCGAAAGAAATACCGTGTAAGTTTGGACATGAAACAATAAAAGGGAGTGTGTTGGGGGTTTTAAGCACAGCACATCATGTTTTAGGGGTATTTCCCCGGGGAAAATTATATAGGAATAGATATATGATTTCGTTTTTTATCTGGTTAAAAAGCCCCTTTTTTTTTTTTTTTTCCATTATTGATTGTTAGGAAGATAGAGGTTAAAATTTGAAAAAGTGATTTTAGGCATAGATGATGTACATTTTTGAAAAGGGCTGCAAAAAAAAATGCATTTCGTGACAGAAATAAAGCTTTTATCCGTGTTTGAGAGTCGCAGTCGAAAATTAAATATTTTTAAAAGTATTTTTTATGGTATGGGGGCTTAGTTGAAAAAGGAGCTATCGAAAGGAGAAGTAAATTGTTAACATGGTCCTAGAACGTCGCCCCCGTGGGCTATGGGTGGCTATTAAAAGGGGAAAACGTCTTCAAAATTTTACACGTGGGCGAGTGTTCCACTATCGGCGAGATTTCTGGGTTGGTTTTTGGCGAAAATTCCAAAAACCGTGAACATCTTAACGTTTACAAAACACCGAAAAATTAATTTGGGGCCCAATTTTTATCGTTACTGCCGTTCTATACCCACTGCCTCTCTACCTACTGCCGTATTTATACGTTCTCGTCACTGGCCCTATCTATAGTCCTTGTATATTCGTTAATTTTCTATGTTTCCCCATACCCCCCTTTCCCCCAAACTAGCTTGGGGGACCTGGAAAATGCAGGATAAGGGCGGGGGTACAAAATATCGCGAAAACCATTTTTTTTTTTAGTTTGGAATTTAAAAAAAATTCCCTAATCTAGGGAAAATTAAATGGATTTTTCTGAGCCCCAGAGGGGGTTTATACACAATGCGGCGCCTACGGAAATATAAGAAACTTTTAGGGGCTATAGGGGGTTAGATTAGTAATTTTTAGGGGTTATTTTAGTTTGGGTTTAGAAAACTTTTAGGGTTTAGTGATTTAGGTTAGTAACTTTTAGGGTTTATGAGGTTTTTTTTTAATTTTAGGGGGTTTATAGTGAGGTTAGGTTAGTAACTTAAAGTGGGGTTTGGGGTTTAGAATTTTTAGGGGTTTTAGTGATTTTAGGTTAGTTTTTTTAAGATTTATTGTGGGGTTAGTTTAAAATTATGACATATCTTATTTTTAACAAAAGATGTAGTTTAGAATCAGAAAGAGCGCGACTGCCCCCCTTTTTTGGTCATAGGGCGGCCGCTTTGGGTGGCGCCGACGTGGAACCTGACGATCCTCACAGAATGATGACCGAATGTGAGAAACACCCAACCCCCCAGGGGGTTAAAGGGAGGTTGGGTTAGTTTTGGTTTAGGCTAGGTTGTTTTGGTTAGGTTAGATTAGTTTTGGTTAGGTGGTTTGGATGGGTGGTCACCCCCCCCGCGGGATTAGGTAATTTGGTTATGAAAATTTTTCTCAAAAATATAAGGAAATTCCCTTTAGATTTAAGAAATTTTACCCCCCAAACAATAACTTTTAAAATTTAGTTTTCGACGCATAATTTGTTTCCCACCGAAAACCCCGCATTCCCACAGGTCCCCAACTTTTTGGGGGGGAAAGTGGGGGGGATGGGCAAACCTAGAATTTTCCCCCTTATTTTCTTTAGCACTCATTTTTTTCCCCCTTTAAACTATTTTTTTCCCCATAATCAAATCAAAAGTGTTTTCGTACATTTTTATATTCGGCTATTACTTTTTTATTTAGCTACGTCAGGGGTTTTTCGTTCCCCCGAAAAGGCGGGGCCCCGCTCGGGGTCAAACCCCCGAGCCTTTCCATTGCGGGGGGACGTCTACCGTTACACTACGGTCCCTCTCGGTGCAACCCCAACATCCCCCCCCCAAAGGCCTCCCCGACCAGTCCGGGGAAGGTATCGCACCTCGACCCTATCACTGGCCATTTTTAAGGACGGGTTTTCCCAAAAGGCGGGCCCACACTTTACTAATAATTAAATGTTGTTTTCCCCCCGCCAATTCACATCCCAATATACAATTACCTGTAAGTCGGGGAAAAACCTTAAATTAGTAGTCTAAAGGTACTAAAATTTCAAGTTCCCCCGAAATTTTTAAACATTGAATATTCCCGAAAAAAAAACAAAAAACTTTGTTTTTGAAATATCGGGAAGTTCATGGAATTGTCGTGATAGGAAATTCACGGCAAAAAACCAACTTAGAACTCGACGACGCAAAATGTTTTTACCTTTTAATTTTTTTCTTTTCCTTTTTTATAAAGCATCTACCATTCCCGCAGCCCAGATGCAGATGGTGCTTGATACACTGCAGATGCTGATGGTTGTAGCATGGCATTTATTCAGGTACATTAAATAGCTTTATAATTATGTTTTGCAAACAAGGGTTTGGGTTTGCTTCAAAAAAAAAAAATAGGGTAAAGTTTGGTTTTTGGGGAACCCTTTCCTTATTGCGGAAAACACCCGTTAGTGACTGTTATTTTAGTTTTTTATCACGAAAAATTTTTTTTAACCCTCAACATCAGCACGTTCTTTTCCTCAATAGAGCAGTAAACTAACCAAACCCGGGGAAAACGCTGAGTAATTTTTTTTGTTTTAAAGTGGATGATTATTTTTTTTTTGCTCGGGCCAGAATTTTGTTTATTTTTAAAAAAAAAAATTACTGTCACTTTATGAGACTAAACTTATGAATGCTTACGCGATCCATACATCATGGGGGTCTGACTTGGGTATGTGGAACGTCCCCAAAACTGAGGCGCGGGTGGCACGGTTGTCAAAATTACCAACGCTTGCCCAGAAAGGGATGAAAGTCCGGGTGGTGGGGCGAAATCCCCTTTCAGAATGCAGGAAAGGGGTATGTATTGTGAGTTTAAAAATAATATGGATATATTTTCTTGAGGTTTGTTTATAATATTTTTTGTACAATGTGTTGAATGTGTCAGGCTCTTAAAAAAGTTTAAAAATGAAATGGCAATATTATTCCTCATAATTTTAAAAGGGGTTTTTAAATTCTCTCCTTTCTCGCTCCGCCTCTCTCTCCTGAACCATGGGTGGTGTTCCAATGCAGAAAAGGCAGCAACAGCTTTTGGGATTTAAGAAAAAAATTTTGTTCCCCTCAGATTTTTCGAGCACCTAATATTTATTATATACCAATGCGGGATACCTTTGCTTGCAAACTATGCTGTTCGTTAGGGGGGGTAGGATTGTGTGTCAAATTTAAATATAGAGCTTCCCCTATCAGTTTTTATCTATCTGATGCAACATTCGGTTACCAGGGGCAATGGCAATTTGGGTATTTTTTTAAATCAGACACATCCTAACTACCTAAAAACGCCAAAGCCTCTAAGTAATGTCATTTTTGACATTTCCTTCCAGGAATCCCTTGGGAGTTTGTTTCTGTCATTGCGGGACTTGAAAAAAAAGCAGTTTTCCCTTTCTTCCCCTTTAGCCATGCAGACACCTGTCCATTTGGATTTCTGCCCCATGCCCAACCCCTTTTCAAAGTTTTTTTTTTATTGAATGCTTATATGAAAGGGAGTTTTAAGTGAACAATGACTAAAAAAATGTACACATCATGATGCATTGTAAACCTACTCCCAACAGTAGGGGGGCCTTCCCCTTTTGAGAAACGAATAGGGGTTTGTTTTTTTTTTTTCTCGGGTTTTGGGAAAGAGGTGTAAAAAAGGGAAATTGGAGAGAAAGAGAAAAATTTCTGAAGAGTAAGTTGAAGATTTTTTTCTAATGCAAACCCCCAACCTTTTCACCAAGGTTAAAATTTCTTCAGATGTATGGGGGAACATAATGCTTGCCCAATCCTCCTTTTCCCTTTTTTCCTATAGTGTGTGGTGCCAAATCCCTGGAACCTGGTTCTAAACCCCTTTCAAAAAATTTCTCCTTTGTGCTTTCTAAGGAAATGCCCCCTATTACTGACAGAGAGGTTCTACAAAAAAAAATCAGTTAATGAATGTAATCCTATACACATTAATGATAAACTGAAGCATTTTTGGGGAATTTAGTTACTCACATATACCAAAAAGTTTTCAAGGTATTCGCCTTACCTTTATTTTGAATTGTGACTGGGAGCATTTTGACTGACAATATGAGGGGGCCCTTATATTAATATTAAACCCTAAGCCCTTTTTGGTTCCGACCCTTTTGGCGTAATAAATTTTTTGGATTAAAAAAATTTTTCCCCAAATTTTACTACATCATACCCATTATCTGTCCCCATTCACCGCAGTGGCTGTTGCCATATACAGTCCGTATGTCAATTAAGTACTTAAAAATATTTTTTTTGCTCGCTTTTAAAAAGATCAGTGTAGAAATCATACTTTTATTGTAGAATTGATTCGAACATTTTAGCAGGGGCGGCTTCAGGTAGCGCCGACTTCAGCTACAAAAACCCGACGTGAAGGAGGGTGCGGCAAGGGAGCAGATGCAGATAGAGCAAAAGGCCAACATGCCGTGGGGCAGTACTCCCCAGCTGGGTTTTTTTTCAGGAGAACAAACTTAAGCCTGATGCATCAATCATTTGGGGGATCCCGCGGGGCAAGTCGCCAAAGACGCTACAAAAATAACCCCGCCAAGGGTGTCTTGGTGCGCGGCGATCGACGTTCCGCCGTGCGGGAGGGTTAACCCTCAGCTGGCCCATCACTTATCCTAATGACCTGAATTAAAGTGTCTATACCTTTTTTATTGACCGAATGAAACCCAAAAAAAAGAATGAAAATACAAGAAAAACGTTCAAATACACATAATATCGACAGAAATTTTAAAGAATCAAATATGCTGTCCAACTATACTTTTCACGGATTTTTAGGCAGACACCCATAGAAAATAAAAGGCAGGCCCCACAAAAAAAAACTTTTTTCCTTCAAACTGGGGGATGTATACTTTACGCTTTATTTCCCCTGCAAGGAAGCAGAGACACGTTTGTAGCATCCTTGTTTCCCGTGTTTTAGTAGGTAGGGGGGGTTTGGGCGGTGGGTGCCCTGGGAGGGGGGGGGTGGGTGGGGGAAAGAGGGAAGAGGGTGATAGTGAAGCTTGGGGGTGAGTGTTTGGACATGAAGAGGAAAAGGAGGAGGGGAAAAACCCCGAAAGGAAATTTTTTTTTTTTTTTTTTCCCTTCTTTAATTATGTCTCACACCATCTCATCTCTCACCATAGTTTGGGGAAAAAAAAGTTAGAACGACCCGGAAAAAAGTCAAAAAGACCAAGCCCAGGGAAAAACAAAGAAGACAAGGGAGCAGTCTTTTAATTTTTAGGTCGTTCTAACTCTTTTTCCCCCAAAAAAGTTTTTCCAACCATCATTAGAGCCCATGCACCAATTGAGACAGCATTTTTGGGGGTTTTCCCCCCCCCTGCTATCTGGCTCATGGGCTGGGCCCCCCTCAAAGGACTATAGTGTCTTCTTTAAAAAGGGTTGATTTGTCAGGCAAAAAAGATCTGTAGACCCGGGGGAGGGGGGTAGAGGAAGGGGGGTGTGGGGGAAATTTTGGCGCAAAGGGGCAAAGATGGAACCCCCTCCCCTTCATACATTTTCTTTGTGCGCCTGAGCGATGTGGGACTGTGAGGCTAACCTCCAGCCCAATGAGATGTCAGATATACGACAAACCCAGAATTTTAAACATCACGAGAAGGGCAAAAAAACTGAAGATTTTTGTCCTATTTTTTTTTCATGACTATATAACATATATATATATATATATATAATAAAATATAATATATATAATTTATATAATATATATATATATATATATATTAATATAAAATTACTAAAAATATACTAATAAATATACATATAACATTTTAACATATAACATATATAACAAAAACATATTTAAAAAATAATATTAATATATACAAAATATCAAAAACATATATAAACATATATAAAATATATAACAAAATAAAATATATTACAATTATAAAAAATATAAATTTTACATATATATTAAAATATTACATATATAATTATACATATATTTAAATATAAAATAATAATATATACTTTATAATAAACATATAATTATATAATATATTTATATATATATACATATATATATATATAAACCAAAAAATATATAACATATATATATATTCATATATATATATAAAATATTTAAAAATTATATATATAAAAAATATACCATATATATATATTATTAATATATTAAAATTTTAAAATTACAAAATATATTATATATAACATAAAATTTTATATTAATATATTATATATATATTATTACATATTATATATATATATATATATATAATATATATATATAATATATTATTAACATATATATATATATTTAACATATATATTATATATATACTATTTAAAATTTAAAAAAATATATATATATATACAATAATATAATATATATAATATATATATTTTAAATTATATAAAATATTTATATATAATTTATAATAATATTAGATTATTATATTATATATATAATTATTTAAAATAATATATATTTTATAATTTTATTTTAATAATAATTATAAATATATTATATATTTTATATTTATAAAAAATAATAATTAAAATATAAAATATTATAAAATATTATAATTATATCCCATTTAATATAATTTTATAATTATATATAATTAATAAAAATATTATATATAAAATATTATATATTTCCATAAAATATATTATAAAAAATTTTATATTAAAATATATTTAAAATATCATTTTAATATTATAATATATATATAATATTAAAAATTTTTTATATTTTAAAATTTATTATTTATTTAATATAATAGATTTAAAATTTAATTTTAAAAAAAAGTATATATTTAAAAGTTTTTTAATATTTATTGAAATATGTTAATTTTAAAATTTTTATAAAATTATTTATGTATAAAAGAAAAATATTTGTTAATTTATTATGAATTTTAAAATTTTTTATTAAAAATTAAATTTAATATTATTTAAATTTTATATATGTTTTATGTTATATATATTTATTTATAAAAGTTAAATTTTATTTGTTTATATAATATATATAAAAAAAATAATTTTTTTTATTAAAATATTATAATTAATTTTTATTTTTTAATATGGGAAAAAAAAAAATTAGCGAAAAATTTTTTTTTTCATATTTTAAAAACGGGGTTTTTTATATGACAAAAAGGGGGGTTATTTTCTAAGTTTTTTAAAAAAAAAGAAAAAATTTGTTTTTCCCCTTTTCCCAAATTTTTTTTTTTTTTTTTTTTTTTTTTTTTTTTTTTTTTTTTTTTTTTTTTTTTCCCCCACCCCCTTTTTCCTCCCCCCCCCCGGCTAAGGTCTTGCCCAGAAAAAATCAATCCATTGAGAAGACCCAAATTTTTTCATTTTTTGGGAAAAAGGGTTGAGCAGCGAACGAGACCCCGGTCGTCAAAGAGCATCGAAGGTGACCGTGTCTTTGGTGCCTACCTACGTCGCTGCTCTTCGTTCCGAAAAATATCCCTTTTATGTTACCCTTCCTGTCAACGAAGTCGTTCGCTCAACCTTCATCATGACTACTCGTACGGGCCATGGACTGTTCAAGCACCCATAAACATTACTAACTGATGCATTGTGCCTAGTACTATAGACGCAAGATACATTTTTGTTCGTTATCTCATAATTATGATGAAGAGAACACAAATCACTTTGGACTTTCGTTTATTTTTTATTACACAAAAAAATTCCGTATTGGATTTACATGGTGGAACAACCCTGATAGAAGAGATGACTAAGATTGAAGATTGATAATAGAGATCCTATTCACATTTAGAAATCATTGCAGGCCATAAAAAACATACAAAATTATGACTATAAATCAACCAGATATTTTTTGTTTCAACCTTTGTCAAACACTCGAATTAGCAGGATGTCCTTCTATGTTACCTGTCCTGTACCTATCCATGCCACGCATTGCATATACCCACTCTGCTGTCATACCATCCTGTCTCTATATATACATACGCCTTTCCTTTTAACATAAGGTGCAGATGCGCTAGGGTTGGGGACTCCACTGTAGAATAAATTAAATATATATAATATATATATATATATATATATCTATATATATATATATATATATATATATATATATATAATATATATATATACTGCAAATGTATTGATACTATATTATACTATAATATTTATACTATAAATTTAGCTGCGAAAAAAAAAGACTTAGGACAAGAAAGTCTTAGATTTTTGGCCCTTCTCAGTGATGTGTTAAAATTTCTCGGGTTTGTCGTATAATCTGACATCGCTCACTGGCTGGGAGTTAGTCCTTCACAGTGCTCCACATCGCTCAGGCTTAGACCTAAGATATGTATGAGGGGAGGGCCTTGGCCATCTTATGCTGCGTGCGTTGCTGAGGTGGCGCAGTAATATTTACCACAGATACCAATCAGCACTCCTACTTCCTCTAACGCCCCCTCCCCCAGGTGCTACAGATAGGACGACTTTCTGACAAATTCATCCATTGTTAAGAAGACACGATATAGTCACTTGTACAGTGGTGCAAAGTCCATAGCATGATTAGCATGGGAGACGGGAACCTCCAAAAATGCTGTCATCAATCTGTGCATGCGGCTCTGAAATGATGAGTGGTACTAGTTTGTGGAAAAATAGTTAGGAACGACCTCGGAAAATGTCAGACTTGCTTGCTTGGTCTTCTTTGGTGTTCCACATGTTGCTTGGGTCTTCTTTGACGTTTTTCGAGGGTCGTTCGAACTCTTTTTCACCAGGACTAGTGGTGAAGAGATGAGATGGTGTAGACATGAATTGAGATAAGGGAAAAAAAAAAAAAAAAAAAAAAAAAAAAAAAAAAAAAGAGAGTTCCTTCGCATAGTAGTTATATCGGCCATCGCTAGCCTCTTCCTCTTCATGGTCTGCACAATGACCATTCTCACCACCACCACCGACAGCTGTCACTATAACACCCTCTGCCTTCTTTCGTCCCCACCACACAGCGCCCTCCTCCCACGCATTCCACACAGCTCCTAACTCCTCCACACTACAGTCAAACACAGGGAACAAGGAAAGCTTACAGACGTGTCTCTAGCGTTCCTTTCATGGGAATGAAGCGTAAAGTATACATACCCCAGTGTTTTTTTTTTTTTTTTTTCCCCCTGATGTGAACAATTTTTTTTTGTCGTGCCTGCCTTCTTATTTTCTAAAAAAAAATCGGTGTCTGCCTGAAATCCTTGAAAATTCTCGTTTTGACAATCCGCGCCCCCGCATATTTGTATGTCTTTAAACATTTCTGTCGATTTGTATGTGTGATTTATGAACTTATCCTTGTATTATTTCTTCTTATCTTTTGGTTTTCATGTCTGGCTCAATATAAACATGTATGAGACATGCTTTAATTCGGTACAGTTAGGCAATCAGTGAGTGGGCAGTCAGACTGTTAATACTCTGCCGCACGGCGGCACGTCGATCGCAGCGGCGCAACGCACAGGACACACCTTAGAGCGAGGTATAAGTTCTTGAGCGTCTTTGGCGAGTTTGCTCGCCGCTAGTGTATGCCTCCAATGATTGATGTGGATCCAGTCTTAAGTGTTGTTCTCGCTGACCAACACCAGCCTGAGGAGTGTTGCTCAGATGCTCCACGGCACTGTTGTGCCTCTTCTGCTTCCTATCTGTGCATCTGCTCCCTGGCCGTCTCCTCCCTGCAGCCTGTCATGGTTTTGTAACATGAAGTGCGGCGCATACACACCGAAGCCGACCGCCTGCTGCAGATGTTGCAGAATCAATTCTACAATATATAGTATGCGACTTCTACACTAGATCATATTGAAGCAGACACACAACAAAATATGTTTTTAATTAGGATGTAATTGACATACGTGTACTGTATGACACAGACAGGTGGCAACACCACATGTCTGGGTGAATGAGGACGATAATGGAGTCTATACTGTAGTAAAAAAAACATATTTAGGGCAAATCTTTTTTAATCGACAAATTATTACTCCCACAAGGGTCCAGGAACCATAATGGCTTATGGTTGATTGGTTAATATAATGTGACCCCCTCATATTGTCAGTCAAATATTGCATCCAGTCCACAATTTCTAATAATAAGAGGTAAGGCGAGATAGCTGCTTGAAACTTTTTCTGGTATATGTGGATTGTAACTAAATCCACCAAAATGCATTCAGTTTATCATTACATGTTAGTATAGGGATTACATTCATTACTGAGAAGTATTGTAGATACCATCCTGTCAGTTGAATAGGTGGCATTTCCCTAGAAGGTTAAGTCAAAGGAGAAATTTGTGGCAGTAGGTTAGTAACAGCAAGGTTCCAATGGAGTTGGCAGCCACACACTATAGGCACAGAAGGAAAGTAGTAGGATGGGCAAGCATTAGTGCTACCCCCCATAACATCCTAAGAATGCAATAATTATCACCTGGTGGAAAGGTTGGGTTAGCAATTATGAAAACAACTCTTTCAACTACTCTTCTAGAACTGCTTATTCTCTTTCTCTCTTCATTTCCATCTTTTACACACTCTTTACCAAACCTGATAAAAAAGAAAACAATCCGTATACAGTTTCCTCAAAGGAAGGCGCGAATGCTTTGGGAGTAGGTGTTACAAGTGCTCATGATGTGTACATTTCTTTTGTGCACTTGTTCACTTAAAGCACTCCACATTACATAGGAAGCTCAATAAAAAAATACTTAGAAAGTGAGTTGGGACATGTGCAGGAACCTACATGTAAGACAGGTGTGCTGCAGTGAGCTCAAGTGGGGAATAAAGGAAAGAGCATGCTTAGCAATGTGCCCAGCAATGACAAAGACAGGAAAAGCTTCCGAAGGTGGATTCCTGGAAGGAATGTAACGAAAGAGAAAATGTACTTAACATGTAGAGGCATTGTTGGCGTTATAGGTAGTTGGATGTGTCTGATTGAAAGATACCTAATTGTCATATGGCAGACCCTGTGTAACCGAATGTTGCTATTCAGTGATAGATAAATACAGATGACATGTTGAAGCTCTATAATTAATTCGACACACAAGTCCTACCTACCTATAACGATAACACATAGTTTGTGCAAGCAAAGGGTAATCGACTGCGATCTGGTATATACAGAGAAATGGTACATGGAACCTATGAGGTGCTCGAAAAGTCTGAGGGCAACAAATTCCTTTCTTAATCCAATAGCTGTTGCTGCCTTCATCTGCATTGAGAACACCACCCGCCATGAGTTCAGGAGTAGAGGAGCGAGAGCGAGAGAGAGAGATTATTAGAAAAATGTAAAATATGATGGCACAATGAATATTGCCATTACATTTTTTTTATAAGCTTTAAGAGCCTGACACATTGGTCAAAACACACTTGTACAGATAAAATTTATAAACAACCATCAAAGGAATACTATTCCCATCATTATCTGTCTTAACTCAACCATACATACCATTTCCTGCATTCTGAAGGCGATGTTCGCCCACACCACGCTTGGTACTTTGTCATCCTACTGGTCCAACGTTGTACATTTTGACAACCAGTGCCACCAGCGCCTCAGTTTCTGTGGGACTTCCACATACCGAATGTCACGACTCCCCATTATTGATGGATCTGCGAAGAAGCATTCATAAGTGTTAATGTCTCATAGACGTGATCAGTAATTTTTCTTTTTTAAAGTAAACATGAATTCATGTGCGCCAGAGACTAGAAATAAACGTATCATCCACTTGTAAAGCAAAAAAATTACTCACGCGTTACTCGGTTTAGGTTAGTTTACTGCTCTAGTTGAGGAAAAGAACGTGCTAGAACTGATTGAAGGGTTAAAAAATATCCTTCGTGATAAAAACATAAAATGGAACAGTTCACATAACGGGTATATTTCCGAATAAGGGAGGTTCGCCTTAAAAGCTGCATCTTTTACACTAATGTTATTATTGAAAAGCAACTAAACCCTCCATTGTTTGGCAAAACATAATTCAGTAAAGCTAATTTAATGTACCTTGAAAAAATGTCCAGTGCATACTAACCATCAGCACTCTGCAAGTTATCAAGCACCATGTGCTGCATCTGGGTCTTGCAATGTGTAGATGCGTTAATAAAAAGAGAAATTAAGCAAAATTAAATGGAAAGAACATTTCTGCGTCGTCGAGTTCTAAGTTGGTGTTTTGCCGTGAATTCCCTATCAGCGCAATTTCGCATGACATCCACGATATTCAAAACACAGGTTGTTGTTTTTATTTTCGGTAAATATTTCAATGTTACAAATTTACGGTAACTTGAAATTTCAAGTACCTGTAGACTACTAATTTAAGTTTTGCACTCGACTTAAGGTAATTGTATAATGTGGGGATGTGATGCGGAGGAATACAACGATTTTAATTTTAGTAACTGTGTGTCTGCCCTTTCGGTAAAAGCCCCGTACCTCTGACAGTGAAGGCGCTAGTGAGGTAGGAATCCGGTAAGCGATACACATTCCCCGGACTGGCTCTGGGAGGCCTTAGGGGGGAGATGTGTGGTTTGCCACCGGGGGGGGGGGGGGGAGGGCGACCGTAAGTGTAACGGTAGCACGTCCGCCCGCAAGTGGAAAGGTCTCGGGTTCGATCCCCGAGCGGTTCCTGCCTTTTCGGTGACGAAACACTCTGACAGTACTACTAAAGAAATGTAATAGCCGAAATATAAAGTGTCCGAATTACACTTGTTTGATTTGTTATGGTAAATAAATAATTTCAAACGGGTGGACACGAATGAGTGCTAAAGAATATAAGGTACAATTCTAGTGTTTGCCCATACTCTCTCCCACTTCCCCCAAACAAGTTTGGACCTTTGGGAATGCGGGGTTTTTCAGGTGGAAACAATTATGCGTCGGAAACACGTAATTAAAGAGTTATTGTTTAGGGGGGTAGAATTTTCTTAATCTAAGTAATTTCCTTTCTATATTTAGAGAAATTTTACAATAACCAAAATTTACCTAATTAATCTAGCGGGGGGCTTGACCCCGAATAACCTAACCTAACCTAACAATCTAATCTAACCTAACAATCTACCCTAGGCCTAACCAAATCTAACCGTAACCTACCTAACCTCGCTAGCGGTGGGTGTGTGGTGTGTTCTCGACATTAACTTGTCATCATTACTGTGAGGATCGTCAGGTTCACACGTCGTGTCGCCACCAATGCGGCGTCCCGTATGATGCCACATATATAGAGGGGCAGTCGCGGCGTCATTTTCTGGATTTAAAACTAACATAACTATATGTTAAAATAAGATATTCATAAGTTATTAACTAATCACTCACAATAACCCTAAAAATTACTAGACCTAACCTCCACTAATCAACCCCCTAAAAGTTACTAACCTAACCTCACTATAAGTTACTAACCTACCTCACTATAATACCCCCTTAAAAAAGTTACAAACTAACTCACTTAACCCCTAGATTTTACTAACCTAACATCACTATAACCCTCAAATTACTAATCCTACCCTAAATAACCCCCTAAAAGTTACTAATCTTAACCACACTATAGCCCCCTGAAAAGTACTTATATTGCCGTAAGGCGCGCCGCATTGTGTATACTATTCCACGTGCGTTCTGGGACTCAAGAAGAAATCCCATTATTTTCCCTAGATCTAGGGAATTTTTATAACTTCCATACCTATAAAAAAAAGTGGCTTGCTGACGCATATTTTGTACCCCACCTATGCGTCCTGCATTCTCACAGGTCCCCCAACTCAGTTTTGGGTCAAAGGGGGACATATGGGGCAAACACTAGAAATTATATCGCGAATAATATGCAAGGAGCTAGAGATGAGGGCCAGTGAAGACGAACAGCTATAAATACTGGGGGGGGGGGCTAGTAAGGTGGAGAGAGGCATGCTATAGATACGGCAGTAACAACGATAATATGAGGCCCACTTAATTTTCGGTGTTTTGTAATCGTTAAAGATGATTTACCCGGTTTATGGAATTCTCGCCGGAACCACCAACCTAGAACTCTCGCCGATAGTGGAACACTCAGGCCGACGTGTAAAGTTTCGAAGACGTTCACTTTTTAATAGCCTCCTGATCGCGCGACGGCAGGCGACTGTTCAGGTACCATGTTAACAATTCTTACTTCTCTTCGAACCTAGCGTCACTTCATTCACGACAGCCATCATACAGCCATAAAAAAGTAACCTTTGTTAACATATTTATTGTCAGCACATAACGCGAGCCTCTACGAAAACACGGAATAAAACTCTTATTTCATGTCACGAAATGACACTTTTTTTTATGTTCACGCCAGTATTTTCAAAAGTTGGTACATCATACTATGACACCTACTCACTTCATTCACTTATTTTAAGCCTCTCATCTTCGTAACAAGTCACATAATGGAAAAAAAATGAAGGGCTTCCTACCAGATTAATTAACGAACTCATATATCTGATTCCTATATAGAAATTGTCCCCCGGGTGAAATACCCGTAAAACATGACTGTGCCTGCTGCTCTAACACCTACACACTCCCTTCTATGTGTTT
The DNA here is from genome assembly GCA_016584305.1 of Chionoecetes opilio. Lineage (NCBI taxonomy): Eukaryota > Metazoa > Arthropoda > Malacostraca > Decapoda > Majidae > Chionoecetes > Chionoecetes opilio. Next base: position 15,305 of record JACEEZ010020755.1, read on the forward strand.
CATGTCTAATCTTACAACGGTACTTACATTTTCGATGGATTGTAATGTTCGGAGGCAGAGAGCTTGGTACGAAGCGAGGAAGCCATTTTGGGGGGGGATTTTGCAAATTTGTATTTTCAGATTAGCTGACCCTCCTGGAGCAGGTTTAATCTGTACCACAGCAACACAGAAAGCAAGGATGCACCAGGCATGCACGAGACAGATCACTATCTAAAAAAGGAACAAACATTTGCCCCGGAGTAGCCGAATTAAGGATTTTCTTGTGCACCTTCAATATACCACCAGCGGGCGGACGGAGATCTCAGTCAATAGCCGCTGGTTATCACGGCAGCTGATGTAGTTACGACATCAATATCATCACATAACTGTTGTTTTAGAATGTTTACGACATAAAACAATACATTTTGTCAAATTCCTGTAGGCATTGATTTCAGATAGATAATTTTCCTCTCTGAAGAATGCACCAGCGGCCTACGGGCGGGCATTCGGGAGGGGCAAGTTTGCACCTGGTGAGCCGCCGTTCGCCGCTCGAATGACCCGACGTAGGCCGCGACCGGTGTGGTTAGTCGTGGTTGTATATAATATATGTGATATATATATATATATGTATTGATTAGTATAGTATATATATATATGTATTATATATATATAAGTATATATATATGATATTATATATATGTATCTATATATATATATATATAATAGTATATGTATATATATAGTCACTGCTAAATAATAAAAATTAGGATCAATAGAACGTCTTGCAGATTTTGCCGGCTATCGCGGCAGTGATGTGTTAAAATTTCTCGGTTTAAACCCCCCCCGGGGTTTTGCCTTTGGTTTAAATTTTTCTGGTTTGAATTTCGGAAAAAGGGGGCAAGCGAAAAAATTTTTGGGGGTTTTCAAATTTTTTTTAAAGATTGTCCCCCCCTGGACATTTTTAAGAAACCCCAAAAGAAAAAATAAAAGGATAAATCAAAAAAAAAAACCAAAACCCCCAGACCGAAAAAATTTTCTTTGCAAAAAAAACCCCCCCGGGGGCGGAAATCCTAATACCCGGGCCCCAAAGGGGGGTTTCACTAATTCTCACCGGTTTTAAATTTAAAAAAAAAACAAACCATTTTTTTTTCAAATTTGTACAATTTGTTTAAAAAATTTTTCCAAAAATCCAGGGTACGGGGGGCACGGGGGCAAGGGGGAGGGTGGGGTTGGTCTCCATCCCCCTTTGGGGTTATTTTTTATAAAATTTATATAAATAAAATTTTTGTAATTTTATAATAATTAAAAATTTTTTATTATTTTATTTTATTTATATAATTTATTTTTTATATATAAAAATTTAAAAAAAAATGGGACAAAAAACCCTTAAAACCCCCTTTTTTGGGGTTTTTAAAATTTTTTTTCGTTTTGAATCTCACTCTGGGGAGTTCCCCCAATGCTCCACATGTCGCGCATAAGATATGTATGAAGGGGAGAGGTTGTTTTCTCCTTGCGTTTAAATTCCCCCCCTCCCCCACCTTCCTCTACCCCCTCCCCCCGGTCTAAGATCATTTTGCCTGACAAACAAACCATTTTTAAGAAGAAAATTAGTCACTTTTACAGTGGTGGCAAGTCATGACCGAAGATGGGAGACGGGAACCCCCAAAATGCTGTCTCAATCTGGTGCATGCAGGCTCTAAATGAGAGTGGTAACTAGTTTGGTGAAAAAGATTAAACGACCCGGAAAAGTCAAAGACTTTCTTGCTTGGTCTTCTTTGGTTCCCTGTTGCTTGGTTTCTTTTACGTTTTTGAGGGCGTTCTAATTTTTTCCCCCAAAATGGGTGAGAGATGAGATGGGGTGAACATGAATTTAAAAGAGGGAAAAAAAAAAAAAAAAAAAAGTTCCTTTTGCAGGTTTATCCCTCCCCCTTTTCCCTTTTATGTTCACACCATTCACCACCACAGTGTCACTATAACACCTCTTCCCCTTTTTCCCCCACACACACCCCCCCTCCCACGGGGAAACCACACGCCCCCAAATCCCCCCAACTACATCAAACAGGAAAAGAGCTACAGAACGTGTCTTGCTTTTCCCTTTCTGGGAATGAAGCGTAAAAATATACATTTCACCCAGTTCCTGAAGTGAAAAAGTTTTTTTTGCGGGGCCCGCCCCTTTTTTTCCCCGTAAATTTTCTATTTCGGTTGTTTTCCTGCCCTTTTTTTTTAAAAATTTTTTG
>JACEEZ010020756.1:0-5000 GCA_016584305.1 Chionoecetes opilio
GGGTTCTGGTTCGCAGAACTGTTTAGTGTTGCCTGCGCTTTCGCTGGTTTTTTGCCGCTTCTGTGTGGTGAACTTCCTCCTCGCGTGCGTCCATGTGGCATTCTTCCCCTTCATGAAACCGCGTCGCTTGTGTTGCGTATGTTAGCGTGAGAACGTATCTGCCCTCTATCCTCTTAGTCCTCTTAGCCATTGTAAAGACTGCTTGCGTAACCCTCTTTATATTGAAGGTGGATTACATAGGATTGCATAGGAATAGATAGTAGGATACCCAGCCATTGTAAAGACTGCTTGTGAAAACGTCTTTATATTGGAGCAGGATTACCAAGGATTACAAAGGATTACAAAGGCCATTACAATAATACCCTCTTAATATTGGCCGTGTTTATTAAGAGGAAAAGGATTATTACATAGGATTGCATAGGAAGAATAGATACTAGGATACCTGTCAGTCTATAACGAAGGTACTACTACTAATTTTTTTTCTCTCCTCTCTCTCTCTCTCTCTCTCTCTCTCTCTCTCTCTCTCTCTCTCTTCTCTCTCTCTCTCTCTCTCTCTCTCTCTCTCTCTCTTCTCTCTTTTCCCTCTCTCTCTCTCTCTCTCTCTCTCTCTCTCTCTCTCTCTCTCTCTCTCTCTCTCTCTCTCTCTCTCTCTCTCTCTCTCTCTCTCTCTCTCTCTCAGGACAAGTGAGTGAGTCGAGTGAGCGAATGAAAAGAAATAAGTGAAAGAAAAGATAACGCGATTTATGAGAGAGAGAGAGAGAGAGAGAGAGAGAGAGAGAGAGAGAGAGAGAGAGAGAGAGAGAGAGAGAGAGAGAGAGAGAGAGAGGAACAAAATAACAGGACGACATTGCTCGCTTCAACGTTATAATTTTTTTTCTTCCTATTATCGCAACGCTGACTGAAATGTTCCAATGTGCACCAAATTATGCGAAGTAAATGGAGTGTGTGTGTGTGTGTGTGTGTGGGTGTGGGTGTGGATGTGTGCGTGTGTATGTGGAGGAGGAGGAGGAGGGGGAGGAAGAGGAGGAGGAGAGGAGGAGGAGGAGGACGAGGACGAGGACGAGGAGGAGGAGGAGGAGGAGAGGAGAGGAGAGCAGAGGAGGAGAAGTGGAGAGATAGGAGGTGGTGGAGGAGGAGGAGGAGGATCAGAGCAGGAGGAGGAGAGGAGGAGGAAGAGGAGGAGGAGGTGGAGGAGGTGCAGGAGGAGGAGGAGGAGGAGGCGCATAGGAGGAGGAGGAGGAGGAGGAGGCGGCGGAGGAGGAGGAGGAGGAGGAGGAAGGGATGTGGAAGGAAGGGAGGTGGAAGAGGAGGCGCATAGGAGGAGGAGGAAGAAGAGGAGGAGTGGAAGGTGGAGGTGGAAGGAAGGGAGGAGGAGGAGGAGGAGGAGGTGGTGTGGTGGAGGTGCATAGGAGGAGGAGGAGGAGGAGGTGCATAGGAGGAGGAGGAGGTGGAGGTGCATAGGAGGAGGAAGAGGTGGAGGTGCATAGGAGAAGGAGGAGGAGGAGGTGGAGGTGCATAGGAGGAGGAGGAGGTGGAGGTGCATAGGAGGAGGAGGAGGTGGAGGTGCATAGGAGGAGGAGGAGGTGGAGGTGCATAGGAGGAGGAGGAGGTGGAGGTGCATAGGAGGAGGAGGAGGTGGAGGTGCATAGGAGGAGGAGGAGGTGGAGGTGCATAGGAGGAGGAGGAGGAGGAGGAGGCAGGAGGCACATAGGAACAACTAGACGAGAATAAAGAAAAGACAAAAAGAATTAATGAATTTGTGGAAAATTCTGCAGCGCCAAAAAAAAAATAGTGTTGACAAACATACAACATTTTTTTGTTTATATTTTTTGGGGATGTTCTTTTTTGTGTTTGTGTTTCGTGTGTGAGTGTTGCGTTGCCCGGCTTTGTGTTATTCTCCCTCCCTCCTTCCCCTCTTTCCCCTCCTTCCCCTCTCCTTCCCCCTCCCTCCCCTGTCACACTGCATACTTTCCTCTCTCTCCCCTTCCAATGCTCTCTCCACAGTTTTCATTGCCCTCTTCTCTCTCCTCGCCCCTCCCCTCCCTTCCCCTCCTTTCCCCTTCCCTCCCTCTCTCTCCCCTCCCTTCCCTCCCTTCCCTCCTCTCCCTTTCCATCTATCCCCTCCCTCCCCTCCCCTCCCCTTCCCTTCCCCTTCCCTTCCCTTCACCTCCCTTTCCCCTCACTTTCCATCTATCCCCTGTCTTCCTTCCCCTCTTCCTCTCTTCCTCTCCCTTTTCTTCCGCATGCTTACATCATTCTCTCTCTCTCTCTCTCTCTTCTCTCTTCTCTTCTCTCCTCTCCTCTCTCTCCTCTCTCCTCTCTCTCTTCTCTCTCCTCTTCTCTCTTCTTATTCTCTCCAATTATTTGGCTTCTTCCTGTCTCTCCTCCTCCTCCCTCCCTCCTCCCCTCCTTTTCCTCCTCTCTCCTCCTCTCCTCCTCCTTCCTCCCACGTGTGCGTTTCAGACTTTTGCTCGTACATTTCTTTCTCGTCATTGTTGTTTTTGTTATGTTTATAGTTGTATTTGTGTTGTTTTTTGTGTGTTGTTGTTAATCGAAAGACCTAATGGCGATCGATTTCCTGTGTGTGTGTGTGTGGTGTGTGTGTGTGGTGGGCGGTAGTGTGTGGTGTTGGTTGTGTGTGTGTGTTGTGTGTGTGGCGTAGTGTGTGTGTGTGGTGTGCGTGTGTGTGTGTGTGTGTGTGGGCGTAGTGTGTTGGGGTGGGGGGGGGGGGGCGTAGTGTATGTTTGGTGTGTGTGTGTGTGTGGGTGTGTGGTGTGTGTGGTGTGGGTGTGTGGTGTGTGGTGGGTGGTGGGCGTAGTTGTGTGTGTGTGTTGGGGGGGGGGGGGGGCGTAGTGTGTGTTTTGTGGGGTGTGGGGTGTGTGTGTGTGTGTGTGGTAGGTGGTGTGTGTGTGTGGTGGGTGGTGTGTAGGGTGGTGTGTGTGTGTGTGTGGGGTGTGTGGCGTAGTGTGTGTGGTGTGTGTGTGTGTGGCTTTAGTGTGTGTGTTGTGTGTTTGTGTGACAAGGGTAACGGAACTGTTGATAGTACCTGTGTGTATGTGAGTATGCATTAGAGAGAGAGAGAGAGAGAGAGAGAATTGTTCGTGGCAGTTGTCTTTAATCTTTATTTTCATTATTTTTCTTTGTTACGTTGTGTTATATTTTTTCAATTAAGTGTAAGTGTGTGTGTGTGTGTGTGTGTGTGTGTGGGGTGTGTGTTGTTGTGTGTGTGTGTGTGTGTATGATTCATCATCTAGTTGTTTTTTTCAGGGCCTGAACAACGCTCTTTATGGCCCGTCTCCATATCAACATTTTATCATTCATCCTTAGTATTATTTTTGGCCCGAAGCCAGCACCCGGGAGGGGGTCACAAACCCCGGCTAACACCCGGTACCATTCACTGCTGGGTGGACAGGGGCTCGGATTTTAAGAAGATCGCCCGTCTGTCTTCGCTCCGCCCGGGGATCGAACCCGGGACTTCTCGGTTGTGAACCGAGCGTGCTATCCCTACACTACGAAGTACCCTACGGTACTACCCTAGTACACCTTCTCGGTGTGTGTGTGTGTGTGTGTGTGTGTGTGTGGTGTCAGAGGTGGGTACTTCCGCAAACACTTCCGCAAACCGCAACTTCCGCAAATTGCGGAAGTCCAAATTCGTTTGCGGATGTGCGGAAGTGTAAATGTTTGCGGATTTACTTTTAAGGAAGTACTTCCGCAAACGCAAATACGTCCGCAAATTCCGTATGTTTCCTTATAAAAGCATTTTACTCCGTAACTATTAGGCCTAGAGTAAAAATGCATAGAAGCAAAGTTGTTAAAGTTGATGTGTTCTATCCAATGCCATTATCAGAAGTCAATTATCTCTTGTAGACATTGAAATATTTAATAGTATGTCAAAAATACATCAATACCATTTTTTTCACTTATTTAAACTCCAAATACATTTTACTATGGCTCTCAGAAAGGCCTGCTCAAGCTCTATCTTTGCTCTGTCATAGAAATTTCCTGTCAACCTTATAGTTTTCGAGTTATTTAAGAAGATATGATTTTTTACTGAAAACAAAGGTATACCCCTTTTTTGAGATAGCTATTATATCAATAGGTAAAACACCTCCAGCTTAACGTTTGTTTGTTGTTACGCTATTAATGTTTCCTCTAGGACTAATAATTTCACTGGAAAAGCAAAAAAATTTAAACCTAACCTAACCTAACCTCACCAAACCTATATGTAAGAGCCAGGTATTTTCACATAAGTTATTTAAGTATGTCTTAGGAGATTATTAGGGGTATATTATTGTAGCCCTATTAAGAGTATATAATATCCTACCCCTCTAATTATATACAAGTCCTTGTGGGCCCTTCGGACCCATGTATTGATGTTTGTAGTAGTAGTATATTTTAAACAACAATGTGAGTGCAAACTCCAATCGTGTTGTTGCTGTCGTTGGTCACTGGTCAAAGTGCCTCGGGGATGATCACCTACCACCACCGTAGCCTGCCTCACCCCAGCCCCACGCCTGTCGCACCCCAGCCCCACGCCTGTCTTGCAAGCACACACACACACACACACACACACAAAACACAACACACCACATACGCGCACACACACACACACACACACACACACACAAACACACACACACACACACATACACACACACACACACACACACACAGGGGGGCGGCATGAGCCTCTAATCACAGGCTCACCAGAAAAACCCTGCCTGCGCACACGGGCGAGGGCAACCATAACAGCCCTCAAGTGTGCCCCCAGGGCCTACCGTCCCACCCCGAGTCACTGCCTAACAAGTGCTATAGGCCAGGATGTTAAAAAAAAAGACTAATTATTGTCCCTTAGTGTGCACTTAAATTGATATATTGAGTGAGTGGTCACAATCAGGGGAAGGTCAAATGTGAGCTGTAACATCTGGGGGCGCTAAGGGGTAAGTAGGAACAAAATGCAATTATATATTAAAATTATATATTATATTTATAATATATAT
>JACEEZ010020757.1:0-22500 GCA_016584305.1 Chionoecetes opilio
TCTGTCTTTTTATTTCACCCTTATTTTAACTGTCTGTCTGTATTCACCCCTTATTTTCATCTGCCTGTCTGTTTTTCATCCTTATTTCATCTGTCTGTCTGTATTCACCCTTATTTTCATCTGCCTGTCTGTATTTCATCCCTATTTCATTGTCGTCTGTATTAGCCTTATTTCATCTGTCTGTCTGTATTTCATCCCTTATTTCATGTCTGTTGTATTTCACCCTTTTTTTCCATGTCTGTCTGTATTTCACCCCTTATTTCATGTCTGTCTGTTTTTCACCCCTTATTTTCATGTCTGCTTGTATTTCATCCCTTATTTTCATCTGTCTGTCTGTATTTCACCCCTTATTTTCATCTGTCTGTCTGTATTTCACCCCTTATTTTCATCTGTCTGTCTGTATTTCATCCCTTATTTTCATCTGTCTGTCTGTATTTCATCCTATTTCATCCTGTTGTCATCTCCGTCTTATTTTCATCTGTCTGTCTGTATTTCACCCCTTATTTTCATCTGCTGTCTGTATTTCATCCTTATTTTCATCTGTCTGTCTGTATTTCACCTTTTTCTGTCTGTTTTCTGTATTTCATGCCCTGTATTTTCCCATGTCTGTCTGTATTTCATCCCTTATTTTCATGTCTGTCTGTATTTCATCCCTTATTTTCATCTGTCTGTCTGTATTTCAGCCCTTATTTTCATCTGTCTGTCTGTATTTCAGCCCTTATTTTCATCTGTCTGTCTGTATTTCATCCCTTATTCCTTCATTCCCTTAGTTTCATTAGTTTAGTCTTAGTTTAGTCTGTCTCTATCTTATTTTCATCTTCATCCATGTCTCTGTATCTGTGTCTGTTTTTCTCTCTCTCTGGTCTCGTAACATCCTCGTTTTTCTCTCGTTTTGTCTCTACGATCTTTCCCAGACATCCTTTAAAGATAAACTATCCAACGTTGACCACCGCAGTTCCGCCTCTCTCTCTCTCTCTCTCTCTCTCTCTCTCTCTCTCTCTCTCTCTCTCTCTCTCTCTCTCTCTCTCTCTCTCTCTCTCTCTCTCGCTCTCTCTCTCTAACCCCTTCCAAGTCCTATCGTTCATCATTCACTTTTTTTTTTTATTCTTTATTTACGTTCTTTAGAAAAAAAATAATGATATAAAACAAAAATACATTCACACTCACGAAGAATCATTTACCACTCTTTCAACACCACCACACAACGAGACATCATCACCATCCTCATCACCATTTAAGCACACGCAATGACCCACCATCACCACTCTCACCACCACAAACACACCCCATTTCTACAGCCTCACCACCAATTTCATCACCACTGACTGCCATTACGTATATTAACCATAGTTTAAATTTTTCACTGCTGCCATCACCACCACTACTACTACTACCACCACCACCAGCACCCCCATTACCACCACTACTACCTCTACCACCACTACTACTACTACCACCTGTTCTGGTAGCTGTTCTGTTACTACTACTGCTGCTGCCATTACTACGGCTACTGCCACTGCAAATACATAATATTTTATTGATGCTGCTACTTTTATTACTACTATTGCTTTCTACTACAATCGCTATTGCTTCCATAACAACTACTACTACTTCCACTACTGCTAAAACTACTACTACTACTACTTCTACTGCTACTGCTACTACTTTTACTACTACTGCTATTACTATTTAATACGGCTACTACAATGGTTACTACTACTACTGCCACTACTACTAGTATTACTACTTCAGCTACTGCTACTGTTACCACTAATACTATAATTATACTACTGATATTATTTATATTACTGCTAACTACTGATACTACCGTTACTACTACTACTAGTACTACTATGGCAATTATTAATGCTACTTTTATTATTATTATAATTTTCTCAGTCTCACAATGACTTCCAACATAAAAGATATTAATGACCTTGATATTTTTAAGGCTGAGGATAAATATAACGGCAACTTGAATGTTAATAATCTTTACACACAATTTAGCCACATAAATTTTCCTAGATCTGAATACATTCATCTTGACAATGTTTCATTACCTAGCAACAATGAAGTTACTTACCATCCTAACTCTGAATATACGGTCAATTCCTACAAATTTGCAATCCTTTATCGATACTGTTCTATGTAATATAAACATTAAATGTAATATCCTTGGTCTTACAGAAATCAGGCTGAGCCCTCACCTTGTTTCCCTATACCAGTTGCCAGGCTACAAAATGTTCACTAATTGTAGGAACACACATGGTGGTGGTGTAGCCTTGTACGTTTCTGATTGTTATCATTCCAGAGCTCTTACTGAATTTTCAAAAGTAGATACATTTATAGAATGTATTGGTGTTCAAACGACAATTATGAATAAGAAAACATTATTATTGTGTATTTATAGATCAGCGAGTGGCAACATAGATACATTTATAAATGCTGTTACGGATATTTTATCTTTAGCGTATGATAAAAAAAATTCAAGGCATCTTTGCTTTTGGGTGATTTCAATTTAGATTTGTTAAAATGCAGTGACATTAATGTTCGGGAATTTTGTAATCTAATGTATTAATTTTCTTTATTTCCATTGACCACAAAACCTACACGAGTCACAGATACAACCGCCACAATTATTGACCACATAGGGTCAACACAAGCAGAGGTAAATGTCGGGAACTATATAATTAATTCAGATATTTCAGACCATTTTCCAGTAATATCACAATTCAAACATGCAGTATGTGATCCCCCAGCATTCGCCAATAAGAGATGTATAACTGACTCTGCCCTCAATAACTTTAGTTATGATTTAGAAAAGGTAAATTGGAATAACTTATTACAATGTAATTGTCCCACCGAATCCTTTAGTTTATTTTTCAATGAATTCAATATACTATTTCAGAGACACTTTCCAATTAAGAAAATTTCTGTAAGAAATAAGCACGTCTTAGCCCGTATATCACTCCTGCTCTAAAAAGGTGCATTACTGAAAAAAAACAGGTTGGCAAGACTAGCAAGTAAGTGGCCTCTAACATATAAAGAAACATACAGGCAATATAGAAACAACTTAACTAAAACATTAAAATTAGCCAAAAATGAATATTATAAAAACAAGCTAAAAAATAATCAAGGAAATCCCAAATCCCATTGGAATACCATAAACTCCCTTCTAGGCAGAACCAATAAAGCCAATAATACTATATCATTAGATCCACCTTGCACTAACATCTCAACTGTCTTTAATGAACATTTTATTAATCTTGGTAATTTAGAATCAAATTCTTCTGACGACGATTAGATGAGGTATTTAAGTCAGTCCCCCGCCTTCTCTATGTACATGCCCCCAACAAATACCGCCGAAGTAATCAATAATTTAAAGGCCCTAAAATCTAATTGTCCAGGATATGATGAAATTTCTCCTAAAATACTGAAACATTCATGTGAATCATTGGCCATCCCATTAACTTATATTATTAATCTAACATTAAAAAGAGGCATATTTCCTGATCATTTAAAAAAAGCCAAAGTCATTCCTATATTCAAGTCTGGTAATAGATGCGACATCAACAATTACAGGCCAATTTCAATCTTACCTGCTTTCAGTAAAGTATATGAAAAAATTATTGCGTCACGTTTAACTAACTACCTTGAAAAAAATAACCTATTAACTAAATATCAACACGGCTTTAGAGCAAATCACTCAACAGAAACTGCTGTATTAAACTTTGTGAATAATGTGTATACCTTTTTGGAGGAGAAGCTTTATGTGGTTGGGATTTTCATTGATTTATCCAAAGCATTTGACTCATTAAATCATTGTATTTTGTTAGATAAATTAAAACATGTCGGGATAAGGGGTGTACCGTTACAACTTTTTCGCAGTTACCTCTGTAACAGATCACAATCTGTTTTTTGTAATAATGATACATCACAATTTATATCTATATCCAGAGGTGTACCACAAGGCTCAATCATAGGACCAATTCTTTTTCTCATATATATATAAATGATATAATTAATGCTAGCTTAAAATTTCAATATATTATATATGCCGACGATACTAACCTCTTACTAGCTGACAAAGACATAAATTCCCTACATTTAAACATAAATACAGAATTGAATTTAGTATCTCAATGGATAAAATGTAATAAATTAAAACTTAATGTTTCTAAAACTAATTATATATTTTTTCAGAATAGATCCATAAAAAATATTCTTCCTCCATTACAGTTAGAAGGCGATACATTAAATCGAGTAAATCACACAAAATTCCTAGGTGTTTGCATAGATGAAAATCTGAACTGGAAATTGCACATAGAAGAGGTTTGTATGAAAGTCTCAAAAATTTGTGGAATAATGTACAAGATACATTACAATCTTACTGTAGATGCATTACTTAGTATTTACTATACCTTGTGTTACCCTCACTTAACATATTGTGTGTCCATCTGGGCCAGCACATGGCCAACATTCTTATATAAGGTAAAAATAGCTCAGAAGAAAGTTGTCAGATGTATTCTTTTCTTAGGCAAATTTGACTCTGTCACTGAAATAATTTCTTCAATGAAAATGTTAACATTCGATTCAATACACTAATACTTTTCTTTATTATTGATTTATAAAATGTCTATTGCAAGTTATACAGGGAATGAAATTTTCAAATTTATTGACAATCTTCATCAGACTAGAAGCAATAATGCAGATTTGATTTGTCCACAGTTCAGAACAGCTTTATAAAAACAGTATTTTATGTTCAGGCCCCAAGTTATTCAACAGCTTACCACTAAATATTAAAGCTTCAGTTAAAACAAACAACTATTTAGCATTCAAAAGGGAAATAAGAAATTTCATACTTCAGAATTCTTAGCAGAGATATTTCGACATGTATGTATATGTATAACCATTGCAAAACTAACTACTTTAATTAATTTATTTATTTTTTATTATTTTATTTATTATTATTATTGCATTTGTATAAGTTATGTAATAACACATAATTCACACACTATTTTTTTAATTTTTTTTTACTACTATTCATAACATAGTACTGTCAAGGATAATTTTGCTATGGGCTAGGGTTTAGGCATGTCTGAATGCACCTATATTAAATGATATCTGCCTGTCAGGGAGCTTCGGCTCAACAGACACTTGCTATTATGCTATTATTAAAATTCTGTGCGTTTGTATATTTATATAGCAATAAATATTTACTTACTTAATTACTTACTTACTTACTTACCACCACCAGCACCCCCACTACCACCACTACTACCTCTACCACCACTACTACTACTACCATCACCACCACCACCACCACCACTACCACCACTACTACCTCTACCACCACTACTACTACCACCACCACCAGCACCACCACCACTACCTCCACTACTACCTCTACCACCACTACTACTACCACCACCACCAGCACCACCACCACCACTACCTCCACTACTACCTCTACCACCACTACTACTACCACCACCACCAGCACCACCACCACCACTACCACCACTACTACCTCTACCACCACTACTACTACTACCACCACCAGCACCACCACCACCACTACCACCACTACTACCTCTACCACCACTACTACTACTACCACCACCAGCACCACCACCACCACTACCACCACTACTACCTCTACCACCACTACTACTACCACCACCACCAGCACCACCACCACTACCTCCACCATCACCACCATTCAGAAAAAGTGGGGAAAGGAGGGAAAAAATAAGGAAAGAGGGAGAAATTAGTGGAAAAAAGGGGAAAAGGAGCGGAAAATAGGGGGAATGAGGAAAACGAGGGAAAAAGATGGATGAAAATGAGGTAAATGAGGGATAAAAGAGGGGAAAGTAGGGGGAAAAGAAGGGACAGGAGGTGAAATAGGGGAAAAAAAGAGGGGAAAGGAGAAAAAGAGGGGAAAATGAAGGACAGAAGGAAGGCATCACACCATCTCCTTTCTGCACTTGATCCACTTCTTTTCCTTTTCCAGTTTCCAGAGCAATATCCTCCCCTCTCTCGAATCTTTTTCTCTATCTCTTCCCCTCGGTCACTTCCTCTCTCTCCCTCTCTCTCTCTCTCTCTCTCTCTCTCTCTCTCTCTCTCTCTCTCTCTCTCTTCTCTCTCCTCTCTCTCTCTCTCTCTCTCTCTCTCTCTCTCTCTCTCTCTCTCTCTCTCTCTCTCTCTCATTCCCGCCCTCCAATCAATAGCGACGGACCGCCTGTCGCACTACTTTCTTCCTTTTCAAACTGATTAAAATGGTTCCTTTCTTCCCCCTTGTCTTCCCTTTCTCTTTTTTCCCCTCAGATGTCCTACACAATAAGAGAAGGAATTATCAGTACCAAGGACAGCCAAGGGCACCCCATAAAGCCCCGTGTCCTAAAAATCACTTAATCCTGTGTTTATGTTACGGTTCCTCTGATGATTTTAAGCTGGAAGACACGACAGAGACATGTATTGATGAATATGTGATGCTGATGATAATGATGATGAAGAAATCTATTGTTGGGTTTTGCATTAAGGTGATATTGTGTTATTTTTCATGTGACTGCAATTTTTTTCTTTTGTTTTTATTCTTTGTCTTAAATTTCGTTTTGATGAGTTGGTGATGGTGGTTTGTTGTGATGTGAAAAGTGATGTGTTTCTAGTAAGTATTATATTTCTTTTAATTTCCTACCTTGTCTATTATCTTCTTCCTTGTTAGGCATTGTTATCATTAGACTTCCCTCAAACCCCTTCAAATTTACATATTGTGTGGCTTATTTTCGGGGATGTTAAGAGGGAAAGGGTGTAGGGACGGAAAAACCCTTGAAACACGCGGTCAGAGAGGGAAGGTAAGGGCGTGGTTGAGGGGTAATGAGAGGTAGGTGAACTAGGTATAAAGTGCATCAGGGTAACATGTCGTAGAGTGAAGTTATGAGGCTAAAGGTTAGAACGAGGAATTAAGTTAGTTAGCAGGAGAGGATATAGCTAAAAAATGCAGTAAAGACAAGGTGGAGGAAGAGTAGGAGGAAGAAGGAGGAGAAAGGAAGAGGAGGTGGAGAAGAAGGAAGGTGGAAGAGGAAGAGGAAGAGGAGGAGAAGACTGGAAGGTGGAAGAGGAAGAGGAGGAGAAAGGAAGAGGAGGTGGAGAAGAAGGAAGATGGAAGAGGAAGAGGAAGAGGAGGTGGAGAAGACTGGAAGGTGGAAGAGGAAGACGAGAAGGAAGGAAGAGGAGGAGGAGGAAAAATGAAGAGGTGGAGAAGACTGGAAGGTGGAAGAGGAAGAGGAAGAGGAGGAGAAGGAAGGAAGAGGAGGTGGAGAAGACTGGAAGGTGGAAGAGGAAGAGGAAGAGGAGGAGAAGGAAGGAAGAGGAGGTGGAGAAGACTGGAAGGTGGAAGAGGAAGAGGAAGAGGAAGAGGAGGTGGAGAAGATTGGAAGGTGGAAGAGGAAGACGAGAAAGAAGGAAGAGGAGGAAGAGGAAAAATAAAGAGGTGGAGACGACTGGAAGGTGGAAGAGGAAGAGGAGGAGGAAGAGGAGGAGAAGGAAAAGGAGTAAGCTCAAGACGAATTTCAGGCGACAAGGGACATGTATAGTACGATATATGGGCAAGAAAAGACCAAAGGGATGGGTATGGGACACGTTTTTTGTTGTCCCGAGGTGATGGGAAGGTTGGGTAAGGCACAAGATTTCCCGTAAGGACCCGAGTCTGTCTTAATACATCACAAATTAGTTCCATTAATCTGTCCCCGAGGAGATGGTCTGGTCTGGATGTGAGGAGGAGGGGGAGGAGGAGGAGGAGGAGGAGGAGGAGGAGGATTACAAAGGATTACAAAGGAAACACAAACAGCAACAGACCGATAGGTCCTTACAAGACTGTTTGCTTTAACTATACTACACTAACTAGATAATAAGAGAGAAAGGATAGGAAGTAGAAGGCTCCTCCTCACCCACCCATCCCTCCAGCCGAAGCTGGCCGGAAAAGAAGTGATACCATGCAATATAGAAAAACTGCATGGAATTTGTGAGGAAAGTTGAAAGCTGTAATCTATGGCTAACTACTACTAGTTTGTGGGGGTAGGTTTAGTGCTTGATAGATAGGTCATGTTATGTGTGTTTTGTAATGGTGTGAACACAGTGTGGAGGTTCAAGGGTGGTGCGGCAGCCTTGCCTGGCGCTTTCTTGGGAGGCAGCAGTCAATCAGGCCCCAGCTCCGTTCAATCCACTGCGGATTGTGTACTTTCCATGTAGGACGCCGTACACTTCAATGCCTCCTGCAGCAGTGACCCCTGGTACCTTAAATCCCGATGGTGGTCACTAACTGTCAGGACCCTAACTGAACCACAGCCCGTCACAGGTCGAGAGTAGTAGTGGTAACCGTTAACTCGGGGCTATCTGTGTGTGTTATGAGGTCTAATGTAGTGTTGGTGTAGGCTCAGTGTGGAAGTTCACGGGTGGTGCGGCAGCCTTGCCTGGCGCTTTCTTGGGAGGCAGCAGTCAATCAGGCCCCAGCTCCGTTTCAATCCACTGCGGTAGTGCACTTTCCAAGTAGGACGCCGTGCACTTCAATGCCCCCTGCAGCAGTGACCCCTGGTATATAAATCCCGATGGTGGTCACTAACTGACAGGGCCCTTACTGAACCACAGCCCGTCACAGGTCAAAAGTTGTAGTAGTGACCGTTTACTCGGGGCTGCCCTGAGACAGGAGGAGGGGAGGGAGGAGGAGGAGGAGGAGGAGGAGGAGGAGGAAGGGGGAAAGGGAAGGAAGGGAAGAGGAGGAGGAAGAGAGAAAGAGAGGAAGAGGAAGAGGAAGAGAGGTACCAGGAGATTCTTTAGTCTTTAGCGAGGGTATCTGCTTAAGTAATATACTAGTAACTAACTAACTACACGACAGGATAGCAAAGAACAGTAAAATTAGGAAGCAGATAACAAAGAAGATATTACATAAAGATGATACGTGTTGCATTATAATAGGTGGTGAATGGAAATGAATAAATCAATGAGAAAAATAAATGAAAGAGAGAGAAAGAGAGAAACCCCCCCCAAAGACGAAAGAGTAGTTCACAGTAAAATATAGTCGTATTACAACAGATATTGAATGAAGAGGAAGAAAGAAAGAAAAGAGAGAGAAAAAGAGATAAAGAGAGAGGGATGTCTTGCGGTGGGTTATGAAAGTGAGATGTGACAGCCGAGACACGAGAAATTCCCAGAGGCTTAATACACCACCACCACCACCACCCCTACCACCATCACCACCACCACCACCACTACCACACTCACACCATCTCCCACTACCGCCGCCACCACCACCACCACCACCACCACCACCCCTACCACCATCACCACCACCACCACCATTACCACACTCACACTATCCCCCACTACCGCCACCCACCACCACCACCACACCACCACCCACCACCACTCACACCATCTCCCACCACCACCACCACCATCCCCGCTCCACACCACCACCACCACCACCACACCACCACCAGCCCCACCACCAAACCACCACCTGTACCACACTCACACCATCTTCCACTACCGCCACCACCACAGCCACCACCACCACCACACCACTACCACCTCCACCACCACCTCCACCACCACCACCACACTCACCCCCATCTTCCACTCCCCCGCCACCACCACAACCCCACCACCACACACCACCCCCACCTCCTCCACCACCAACCACCACCAACCACCACCACCTCCACCTCCACCACCACCGCCACCACCACCACCTCCACCACCCCCACCACCACTACCACCATGCCTTTACGAGCAATCTGTTGCCTAATTCAGTATCTCCCGCAAGGCTCTTTAGTATAACCTGTGTATTCAATAACGAGCTAAGGTAAGGATAAACACCACAGCTATAAGGTAGTGTGTGTGTGTGTGTGTGTGTGTGTGTGTGTGTGTGTTTTGTGTGTGTGTGTTGTGTGTGTGTGTGTGTGTGTGTGTGGGGTGCGGCGTGCGTGCGTGCGGTGCGTGGCGTGCGTGCTTTGCGTGCGTGCGTGCGTGCGTGCATGTGTGTGTATGTGGTGTGTGTGTGTGTGTGTGGGGTGTGTGTGTGTGCGTGGTGGGGTGTTGTGTGTGTGTGTGTGTGTGTGTGTGTGTGTGTGTGTTGTGTGTGTGTCCTGTTTTTTGTTTTTATCTTTGTTTTTTCTGTTTAAAGATGTTTTACATTTTTCCACCCCAATTTTCTTTCTTTTTTCATCCTACATTTTTCCTTCCCCCTCCCTCCCTCCTTCCTTCTTTCCTTCCTCCCTCCCCTAAATCCCCTCCCTCCCTTCTCTCGCTACCTCCCTCCCTCCCTGCCCTTTCTCCCTAACTCCCTCCTTCCTCCTTCCTTCCCTCCCTCCCTCCCCCCCGTTCCGTAAAGTCGCTAACTCCAGTCCCACGTCCACCCTTTCCTCGAAATTTCCTCCTCCACAGTCTCTAAGGGACCCGAGGAAGACACGAGGAGGAGGAACAGGAAGAAATGAGGAAGGAAACTGAAATACACACAATACTGGAGGCAAAACCACAAACCACACACAAAACACACACACACCACACACCCACACCCCACACACACACACACACACACACACTACCCCACACACACCACAACAACTACCCCACCCCCACCACACACAGAAAAACATCACTATAAATATAAATTTACAATTATTATTATCATTGTGTTGTGGTGCTGTTGTGGTAGTACAGTAGTAGTAGTAATAGCGGTGGTGGTAGAAGTAGAAGTAGTAGTGGTAGTATTATTATTATTAGTAGTAGTAGAGTAGTGGTGGTGGTAGTAGTAGTAGTAAGTAGTAGCAGTAGTAGTAAATAGTAGTAGTAGTAGTATAGTAGTAGTAGTAGTAAGTAGTAGTAGTAGTAGTATAGTAGTAGTAAGTAGTAGTTATTTGAGTAGTAGTAGTATAGTAGTGTAGTAGTAGTAGAAGTGGTGGAGGTAGTAGTAGTAGTAGTAGTAGTTGTAAAAATGTCATTTGCTATAGAAAAAAGTTCAAATTCAAAAAAAAAACTGAAAAAAAAGAAAAGAGAAGGAAAAAAAGGTAGCATTAAGAAATAAGGAAGAAAAAGAGGGGAAGGAAGGAAGTAAGGAAGGAGAAGAAGGAGGTAGGAGGGAGAGTTAACTAAGCGTGGTATGAAAGGGACCAAGATAAAGATTTCTCTAGATTCTGTAAAGACGCCGAGTATCTTTCTTTTTGATGGGGGACTCAAGGAAAGCGGTACAGGGCGAGGGGAAAGAGGGAGTGAGGGGAAAAGCAACTGAGGGGAAGAGCTACCCACGCGTTACGTTTAATACATGAGCCGAGATCCTTTTTTTTTTTTTTTTTTTTTTAATGCCCATAGCGCGTGTAGGGAGTGACCTCCAGGGGTGGGATGGTAGGCCCCGGAGGTTCACTTGAGGGCTGTGATGGGGTTGGGCCCTCGCCCGTGGGTGGCACAGGCAGGATTTTTATAGTGACCCCCTTGTGATTAAGGTTCATTTCCGCCCTCCTGTGTCCTCCCATGCACTCGCCATCGATGGTAAAGTTAATAGGCAGCATGTGGGTGTTCTTAGGCCACTCGACGGTGCATAGAAATATTTGAAGTGGATATTTCAGCCCGCATTAAAGATCGAACTCAGGTCACCGAGAACGCCACTCGGAGACGCTAACCATTCTGCTACCGCCTCCCCTTCCTGGTATGTGTTTATTTATGTAAGAATTGATTTAATCCCTACACATATTTATATAAAAACAAAAATAAAGGTTGAATACTTAC
This sequence comes from Chionoecetes opilio, assembly GCA_016584305.1. NCBI lineage: Eukaryota > Metazoa > Arthropoda > Malacostraca > Decapoda > Majidae > Chionoecetes > Chionoecetes opilio. The sequence continues at coordinate 11,782 of JACEEZ010020757.1, forward strand.
TTATAATCCTGTTCTGTGTTTTTTGTTAATGTTTTATTGTGAATATTTATTTAAGAATATATTTAATCCCTTCGCAGATTTATATAGAAACAAAAATAGAGGTTGAGTACTTAGTTATAATCCTCTGCTTTGTATTTTGTTGTTGTTTATATGTAAGATTTATATAGAAACAAAAATAAAGGTTGAGTACTTAGCTATATGTTCTTTGTATTTAGTTGTTACCTGTGTAAGATTTATATAGAAACAAAAATAATGGTTAAGTACTTAGTTGTATGTTCTTTGTTATTTTGTTTGTTTTCTGAGTAAGATTTTTATAGAAACAAAAATAAAAGATTAAGTACTTAGCTGTATGTTCTTTGTTTTTTGTTGCTTTCTGTGTAAGATTTATATACAAACAAATATAAAGGTTGAATACTTAGTTGTAAGCCTGTTCTTTTTGTTGTTGTTCTCTGTGTAGATGAAAGAGCCCGGCTGGAAATCTGTGTTGGTAGAAGCCGGCAGGTGTGCATTGTTTATTCATCTCGCTGGATGTATAAAGTGAAATATAAAAAAGGCTAAAAACCAGCACGTGTATCAATTTTTTATCAAGCTATATAAAAGGGGAGAGAGAGAGAGAGAGAGAGAGAGAGAGAAAGAGAGAGAGAGAGAGAGAGAGAGAGAGAGAGAGAGAGAGAGAGAGAGAGAGAGAGAGAGAGAGAGAGAGAGAGAGAGAGAGAGAGAGAGAGAGAGAGAGAGAGGAGAGAGAGGAGAGAAGGAGAGAGAGAGAGAGAGAGAGAGAGAAAATCCAACCCTTCCCTTATTTCTTTCTGTAGACATAAAAGAGTAAAAGGAGTTATAAAACCTGGATAGGCTTTCACTTATTCATCCCTACACATACACACACACACACACACACACACACACACACACACACACACACACACACACGCACACACACACCACACACACACACACACACACACACACACACACACACATACACACAAAATCCGATATATGGAAAATCAATAATACTAACTTCAATGATAACTGGCTTGTTGTTCATCGGTTTAGTTAGCTTGGCAATTCTTTTTAACTTCTCGTGGTCAAGTTATCTATTATCTTATCTCAGGAAATTGTTCTTATCGTATTTCCTGTGGTGATACAAGTGGCGTGATGTCTGTCATTTCAACTCAAATCACTCAAAATACAATAAATAACTCAAAATACAATAAATAACTCAAAATACTCACAATACAATAAATAACTGAAAATACTCAAAATACAATAAATAACTCATAATACTCGAAATACAATAAATAACTCAAAATACTCAAAATACAATAAATAACTCAAAATACTCAAAATACAATAAATAACTCGAAATACAATAAATAACTCAAAATACTCAAAATACAATAAATAACTAAAAATACAATAAATAACTCAAAATACAATAAATAACTCAAAATACTCAAAATACAATAAATAATCAATACAATATATACTCATAATACTCAAAATACATAAATACTCAAAATACAATAAATAACTCAAAATACTCAAAATACAATAAATAACTCGAAATACAGAGAAATAGATGAGTCATTTGATTAGCTCAGTGTTAGGTTGACTCTTGAACTCTCACTCTCCTTTTGGAAAGTATATTTTTTCCTGAGTCGCCTTTTTGTATTTCATATTTTGTCGAGTTATCTAATATTCACCTTATTTCTCGTATTATTTAATGTATTTATGTATCAGTTTTCTCCATTTCAGGAATTCGTCTTCGTGAAAACTCTCTTAACTCTCACTCTCCTTTTGGAAACTATTTTTCTTCCTGCAGAGTCGCACGCAAGAAGTTTTTTTTTTCCTCTTTCACACTTTTTGGTCCTTTTTCTGCACTTCAGCGTCTGCTTCAGCGCGTCACGTCGCGAGTCTCTTCTTCGGCGCGACTCAAAGACCCTCTCACGCACACCCATCATCCCTGATCCCTTCCCCTCCCCCCTGGACCCCCCTCTGCCACCCCTGTTCCCCTATGCCCCCGGTCCCTCTCCACCCTTTCCCTATGCCCCCCTGACCCCCCTCTGCCACCTTTCCCTATCCCCTGGATCCCCCTCTGCCACCCCGGGATCCCCTATGCCCCCTGGATCCCCCTCTGCCACCCTGGATCCCCTATGCCCCCCTGGACCCCCTCTGCACCCTGATCCCCTATCCCCCCTGGACCCCCCTCTGCCACCCCTGTTCCCCTATGCCCCCTGGACCCCCCTCTGCCACCCCTGTTCCCCTATGCCCCCCTGGATCCCACTCTACCCCTGCATCTCCCCACTCCCCATGAATCTCCTTCCCCCCCTGGATCCCCCCTTGTGGCACCCCGGAGACCTAGTTCTGGCACCCATTCACCTCCCCCTCCCTCCTCTCTCCCTTTTTCTCTATTATTCTTTCTCGCTGTTTCCTTTTCTATCGCTCTTGCTTTTAAACTGCCTTTTGTCCCTTCCTCTCCTCCTTCTCTCCTTCCTTAAAATCTCCCTGAAAATTATTGAATCACTCCCCTGTCTCCCTTTTTTTCTCTATTGCCTTTTCTCCCACGCCTGCTTTCATACTGCCTCCAACCCTTTCTTCCTTCGATCCTTCCTTAAAATATCTTCTCTCCTTCTTTAAAATCTCCCTTAAAACTATAGAGTCTTCCCCTTTATCTCAATTATGCTTTCTTCTCTCTCTGTATATTTCTTCTTCTCAGTTTCTTTTTCTTCCAAGCTTGCTCTTATTCTGCTTTCATTCCTCCCTCCCTCTCCTTCCTTCTCTCCCTCCCTCCTTCCCTCTCCTCCTTCTCCCCCTCCCTCCTTCCCTCTCCTCCTTCTCCCCCCCCTTTTCCTCTCCCCCCTTCTCCTTCCTCCTCCCTTCCTCCTTCTCCCCCTCCCTCCTTCCCTCTCCTCCTTCTCTCCCTGCCTCCCTCCTTCTCCTTCCTTCTCTCCCTCCCTCCTTCCCTCTCCTCCTTCTCCCCCTGCCTCCCTCCTTCTCCTTCCTTCCTCCCTCCCTCCTTCCCTCTCCTCCTTCTCCCCCTCCCTCCTTCCTTCTCCTCCTTCTCCCCCTCCCTCCTTCCCTCTCCTCCTTCTCCCCCTCCCTCCTTCCTTCTCCTCCTCCTCCCCCTCCCTCCTTCCCTCTCTCCTTCTCCCCCTCCCTCCTCCCTTTCCCTTCCCTCCCTTCCCTCCTCCCTCCTTTACCCCTTCAGTGCCCTGCGTATCTGAGTAAGTTTTAAGTGGTCTAATTAGCTCGCCTGGCGCTCTTTCTCCCTTCTTATGGACCTTCATTTCATGGTCGTCGCCCTGCGATAATAATATAGTGTTTTCCCTGATTTCTTTTCTTTTTTTGGCGCTCATTTCGCCTCGCAACAGGGATGATTACCGTTACATTATCCTCCTGTTGTTAAGGTGCCCCGTTAGATGCACAGTGTAGGAAAACAGGTAAGAGAAACAGGGAATTGAACAGAACCACTCAGAACTTGTCAGAACTTGTCTCAGCTTTAACCCCTTCACGCCCAGATCTTTCCTTTGCTATATAAAATCATCTTTTGTTAGCTATAAAATTACGAAAAGTGACTGAATATACCTAATTAACTAGTGGACAAGGATACTAAACAGGTCATAGCTCTAAAACATTGCTTATATTCACTAAAAATCGTCTAATGGTACCCAAATAACAATGGAAATTACGTTCTGGGCCTCAAGGGAGAGAATTTTCACAAAGACGAATTCCAGAAAGAGAAAATTAACAAATATCTACATTATTTTATATATAATGAGAAAAAAGGTAAATTATAGTTAGCTCGAAAAAGTATGCAAGGAAAAAACTAACTTTCCAAAAGGGGAGTGTGAGAGTTAAGAGAGTTTTCACAAAGACAAATTTCTGAAAGAGAGACAAGTAACATAAATACATTATATAATATAAGAAAAAAAGGGAAATTTTTGATAACTCGAATAAGTATGAAAGATAAAAATAACCTTTCGTGCAACTCAAGAAAGAAAAATAGGAAGTTTTCACAGAGATGAATTTTAGAAAAGGAGAAAACTAATGCATGCATACATTATATAAACAAAGAAAAAAGGTAAATAATAGATATAATTAGATAGATATAGATACATATAATAGAATAGAATTGATAGATAAAATAATAGATAATAGATAAAAAGGTAAATAATTGATAATGCTAAAAAAAGTAAATAAGATAGATAAATAAATATAATATAATAGAATAGATAGAATAATAGATAGATAAAAAGGTAAATAATTGTTAATGATAAAAAAAGGTAAATAATAAATAATGATAAAATTTAAATTAATAATATAAATACAAGGCTTTAAAAAAAAAAAAAATGCTACAAGTAAAAAGCTAAAAAAGATAAAAAGGATAAAAAAATAAAATTAAAAAAAGATATATAAAAAGTAAATAATAATAAAGTAAGTAGATAAATAAAATAAAATGATAAATAAAAAGTAAATAGTAATAAAGTAAGTAGATAAATAAAATAAAATTATGAATAAAAAGTCAATAGTAATTAAGTAAGTAGATAAATAAAATAAAATGATCAATAAAAAGCTAAATGATAGATAGATAATGTCGTACGTAACAGTGTAGCCCTTCCCTGATTGATTCATTAACGCAGATGTAACAATTATCGAGGCAATTAGAGAGCCACACTTGAAGGTTCAAATGACGAGGTAATTATCGCTGAAGTGCATCATTCTTTTGCTCTTTTTTTTAATCTATTTTTGTCCGGGAAATGAAAATGACGATGAGGTTGAAGAATAATACAGAGAGAGAGAGAGAGAGAGAGAGAGAGAGAGAGAGAGAGAGAGAGAGAGAGAGAGAGAGAGAGAGAGAGAGAAGAGAGAGAGAGAGAGAAGAGAGAAGAGAAGAGAGAGAGAGATAGAGGAGAGAAGAGAGAAGAGAGAGAGAGAGAAGACGAGAGAGAGAGAGAAGAGAGAGAGAACGAGAAGAGAAAGAAGAGAGAGAGAGAGAGAGAATCATGACCCTTCGAGCTTTAACACTTTTTTAAATTTACTTTTCTTTTTATCTTCCCCAACTAATGTATTTACTATTAATTTACTCCCCCACTCACACACACACACACACACCACACACACACACACACACACACACACACACATACACACACACACACACACACACACACAATGCAATCACATCATCTCCCCTTAAACAAAAACAATAAATCCTCGCAGCAACAGAGACTACCAGCATTATATATATATTTTACAGTAAAACATTCTATCATTTATGGAGTAATACACGCAAGAGAAGAATTCAAGCGACGATGATGCATTCACTTACACTGGAGAAGGAAAATAAGAAACATTAAATGAATACCGAAAGACTGAAAACACATGAAAGAAACAAATTACACCCACCCACCTACACCCACACCCACACTCACACCCACACCCATAGCCACGCCCACACCCATAGCCACGCCCACACCCACCCATTCACACCCACACCCACCCAGACCCACACCTACACCCACCCATTCACACCCACACCCACCCAGACCCACACCCACACACACACACCCACAACCACCCAGACCCACACCCACACCCACACACCCACAACCACCCAGACCCACACCCACGCCCAGCCATTCACACCCACCTTCCCACCCACCTTTCCATACCCACACCCACCTTCCCACACCCACACCCACACCTAAACACACCCACCCACCCAGACCCACGCAATTATGAAGCAAAAGAAGTGAGTGCAAAAGTGGCGAGTTTCCTTGAAAAATGAAGGTGAAAAATGTATGATTATAATGTGAGGCTTCAGGGAGGAGGAGGAGGAGGAGAGGAGGAGGTAGGAGGAGGAGGAGGAGGAGGAGGAGGAGGAGGAGGAGGGAGGGAACAGTAAAGAATAAGACCAAGGAAGCGACTTTTTACGGGAAATGGTGGTTGAGTGGAGTGCAAAAAGTGACATAACTCAATGAAGGATAAAAAATTAATAGAGGCTTGAAGAAGACATGAAAGAAAGAAGAAAGACGTGAGGAACAGACTGAAGAAGAAGGAGAAGAAGAAGAAGAAGAAGAAGAAGAAGAAGAAGAAGAAGAAGAAGAAGAGGAGGAAAACAGTGGGAAGGGATGGAGGCTAAAAGTAAAGGAAACAGGAGGAGGAGGAGGAGGAAAACCAATGCAATAAAAGTGGAACAAGGAAAAGGTAAAAAGAATAAGTTAAAAAAATAAGATAAATAATAAATAAATAGTACTCATTTACTAATAAGATAATAAATAAAAAGGAATCATATAAGTTAAAAGGACATTGTCAAGTTTCCACACAGTCTAGCCTTGATAACTATATATTTTTTTACATCACGAAGGACGGCCAAGGATAAAAAAAATAAAGCTTGAATCTGTGTTATTTACCTTTTTTTGTATAGAGGGAACACAACAAAGCCAGAAACATTCATAATAGTGTGTTGATAAAATTTGATGAATGGGTATAACTTTTTTTAACCGTGGTGATAATGGATGGAGTCAAATCACGCAATTGAATCTCTAGTAATCACCGCGACCACTTTTTTCTCCATCGCTTTTCACTTTTTTTCCCCTGGCTTAATGGCGTGTGGAGCGATGGAAGGTTTTTCACGGCACTGATTTAGTCCCAGGTCGGCGAGCACTTGTGTATGTAAATGATGACGATGATGACGACACCTACAGTAATGATGATGATAATAATAATGATGACAATGATAAAAGTAATGGAGGAGGTAACACTTATCTATGTAAAATGATGACGATGATGACGACACCTACAGTAATGATGATGATAATAATAATGATGACAATGATAAAAGTATGGAGGAGGTAACACTTATCTATGTAAAATGATGACGATGATGACGACACCTACAGTAATGATGATGATAATAATAATGATGACAATGATAAAAGTAATGGAGGAGGTAACACTTATCTATGTAAAATGATGACGATGATGACGACACCTACAGTAATGATGATAATGATAATAAAAAATTAAATAATAATAATGATGTAAGTAATAGTGAGGGAGGGGAATGCGAACATCTACGTAATGAGTAAAGTGAAATAACATTAACAAAATAAATAGCAATAATAATAGTAATCATAATAATGTTAATGTTAATAATAATAATGATGATAATAATAACAACAAAAACAATAACAATAACAATAATCGGTATAACATAACTGAAATCACAAAAAAACACCACAAAAAATGTAAAAAAATGTTCCTCTTAAAGCCTGTAGTAAAATTGGTTAACACAAAAAAGGAAAACTCCTCTCCCTCTCTACTTACACTATCTCTCTCTCTCTCTCTCTCTCTCTCTCTCTCTCTCTCTCTCTCTCTCTCTCTCTCTCTCTCTAAAGCCCTCGTCTGGCCCCCTCTCCGCCATTACCGCCCCCCTCCTTTCCCCCACCCACTCCGATGAGAGGCCCACTCCGCTAACCCTCTCAAAGTCGACTACGGATAAGTTAAGCTTCGCCGCGCTTAGCCAACAGCGGGGGAGGGAGATAACTGCTGCTGCTGATGCTCCCGAGGGTGGTGGTGGTGTTTCTAGTTTTTTTTTCGAACTGGTAAAAAATGGTACTGGTAACTGGTCAAAAAACGTGGTAGTTTCTTTTAAACTGGTAAAAATGATACTGGTAAATGGTAAAAAAGAGTGGTTGTTTCTATTTAACTGGTAAAAAAGAGTGGTAGTTTCTATGTAACTGGTAAAAAAGAGTGGTAGTTTCTTTTTAAGTTGTAAAAAAAAGTGTACTGGTAACGGGTAAACAAAAAAAGTGATCGTTTTTTTTTAACTTTAACAATAGATTTTTCTAGTTTTGTTTCTCTCTCCCTTCTTCTATGACTTAAAATAACGAAGCCAACAATGATGTCAACTAAGAAATGAAATATAGATAAAGTAACAAGCACAAAAATGAGTGTACAAAATATAGGGGAACAAGAATACATATTTTTTTACATAACTAAGAACTAACTAAATAAAAAAGTTACCCCTATACCCCCCCCCCAAAAAAAAAAAAATGTACGTAACTTTCATTATATCCCTCAGCCCTTCACATCCTATCCTGTCACTCCCATCATTCATCAACACCATTTTTCTTTCTACGTCACAAAGGACTGGCCAAGAAAATAAAAAAGTAGGCCCCTTCAAAAAATAAAAAAGTAGGCCCCTTCAAAAAATAAAAAAGTAGGCCCCTTCAAAAAATAAAAAAGTAGGCCCCTTCAAAAAAAAAAAAGTAGGCCCCTTCAAAAAAAAATAAAGTAGGCCCCTTCAAAAAATAAAAAAAGTAGGCCCCTTCAAAAAATAAAAAGATAGGCCCCTTCAAAAAATAAAAAAAGTAGGCCCCTTCAAAAAAAAAAAAAGTAGGCCCCTTCAAAAAATAAAAAAGTAGGCCCCTTCAAAAAAAAAAAAAGTAGGCCCCTTCAAAAAATAAAAAAGTAGGCCCCTTCAAAAAATAAAAAAGTAGGCCCCTTCAAAAAATAAAAAAGTAGGCCCCTTCAAAAAATAAAAGAGTAGGCCCCTTCAAAAAAAAAAAAAAGTAGGCCCCTTCAAAAAATAAAAAAGTAGGCCCCTTCAAAAAAAAAAAAAATTAACCGTTCATTATATTCCTCAGCCTTTCACACCCAATCCTATCAGTCCCATCACTCCCATCACCACCATGGAGGAGGAGGCTCAGGGCAGATAGGAGAGGCAGGGCGCGATAATGCCTCCGCGCCCACTAATAACCCTGTAGCGTGATTAATGGCCCTGCTATTTACCCTGCCACGTCGCTATCTGGGCCAAAATAACACAAAACCCCATTATTTCCGGGCGTCAAGACCTCCTCACACACCCTTACCCATCACCCTCCTTCCTCCACTAACTTAAAAAACACTTCCACAGCCTTCCAAATACCCTAGTTCGTCCACTAATCTAAATACAAAACACTTTCAAATCACAGCATTCCACACACCCTACTTCGTCCACTACCTAATAAAACACTTCCACAGCATTCCACACACCCTTTTGTTTCATATATTTAAACAGTTAGTAATTTCACATATGACTTTAAAGGTGGATAAGTGGATAACGTTCCTTCGACCACTAACTAAAAAAAAAAAATTCACACCCTTCCACATATCCCTTCTTCGTTCACTACCTAAAAATACACTTCCACCTTTCCACCCTTCGACACACTCTTCTTCGTCCACTAACTAATAAAAATACACTTCCACACCCTTCCACACACCCTCCTGCGTCCACTACCAAAATAAAACACTTTCCTAGCATGTTTTCCTAACCTTTCCCTTCTGAGATACGTCACGTCATTGGTTGCCACCCCGCCACTGCCAAAAGTTGCATATCATAATGAACAAGAAAAAGAAACGTTCGTAAAAAGCAGTAAAAAGACAGTAAAAAAAATAAGAAATTGAGATAAAAATTCTGGCCAATGCAAAAAAGTAAAAACATCCTGAATAAAAGAGAGAGAGCGAGAGAGAGAGAGAGAGAGAGAGAGAGAGAGAGAGAGAGAGAGAGAGAGAGAGAGAGAGAGAGAGAGAGAGAGAGAAAGCGTTCGGGCGGTAACTGCTACCAAGAGATATGAAAATTGGTCTCTGGAGGAAAGCCATGAATAGGAGGAAGTGACTCTGTACACCCCTATCATATCCTCCTCCTCCTCCTCCTCCTCCTCCTCCTCCTCCTCCTCCTCCTCCTCCTCCTCCTCCTCCTCCTCCTCCTCCTCCTTGTTCTGTGTTATCCTGTTATCTTAGGTGTAGTTTGTTAGTTAGTAGTGTGTTAGTGCAGAAGATACTCTCACAATAGACTAAAGGGTTTCCTGGTATCTGCTCTTCCTATGTATTATTCCTCCTCCTCCTCCTCCGTCTCCTCCTCCTCCTCCTCCTCCTCCTCCTCCTCCTCCTCCTCCTCCTCCTCCTCCTCCTCCTCCTCCTCCTCCGCCTCCTCCTCCTCCTCCGCCTCCTCCTCCTCCTCTTAATATATGGAACTCTCTTCCAGCACAAGTAGTTAATAGTAACACGGTGAGGCGTTTAAGAACAAACTAGATAAATACTTAGCATCAACTGCCACACTCGATTACTTCGGCCCTACGTAAACTATTTTTTTTTTTGTAGCGATAGCTTTAGTTTAGAGTCTGTCTCTCCTGCAATCTTTCCTATCAAATGCCATGGCAGTTTTTCTATACTGTATGGTTTTTTTTCTCACTTTTTTCTGCCGGCCTTGGCTGGAGGGAGAGGTGGGTGGGGAGGAGCCTTCAACTTTACTATTCTTTTACCTCTAACACGTAGAAACTATAGTGGTAGAAAGTAGTCACACAGACAGCCTCGTTTGGCCCAGTAGGGCTGTTGCTGTCTGTTATTCCTTTGTATTCCTCTTGCACCTCACAAGTGACTAACCTGACATGCCAAAGATGACCTTCATTTGTTTTGAGGAGGAGGAAGAAGAGGAGGAGGAAGAGGCGGAGGAAAATGACCGAGAAAATGACAAGACTAAATGAAAAAAAAGAAAAAAAAGAATCGAGAAAAAGAACGAGGGAATAAAGAGGAAGTTGATAAAAAAAATGAAAATATACAATTGTCAAAAAAATATACTAAGGAAAATTTGTAATTATAGTGAAAGTAGGAGGCAACAGTGTGTGTGTGTGTGTGTGTGTGTGTGTGTGTGTGTGTGTGTGTGTGTGTGTGTGT
>JACEEZ010020757.1:27500-45000 GCA_016584305.1 Chionoecetes opilio
AGAGGAGAGAGAGAGAGAGAGAGAGAGAAGAGAGAGAGAGAGAGAGCGGAGACAGAGAGCGAGAGAGAGAGCGAGGGGAGAGGGAGAGAAGAGAGAGAGAGAGAGAGAAGAGAGAGAGAGAGAGAGACCTGGATTCCACAAAAACGATTACAAGAATGCTGATTTTACGGGTTGAAAACATATTAATAAAAACCTATAAAATAAGAGTTAAAAGTCGAAAAAAATTGTACACAAGACTATAACAAACACAATCATAGAATACTTATGTTAAACACGATGATGTCTTCACACTACTCGTCAATTATTATAGAACATTCTGGAAAGTCTTTTTGATGTTAGCGAAGGATGAGAAAAAAGAAAGATGAAATGATGATATTTGTGATGTATAATATATAAATAAATAAATAAATAAATATGTCAATACACGGGATGGCCAGCAATGTATAGAGGGAGGTGAGGAAGATGGAGGGAGGGGAGGAAGATGGAGGGAGGTGAGGAAGATGGAGGGAGGTGAGGAAGATGGAGGGAGGGGAGGAAGATGGAGGGAGGGGAGGAAGATGGAGGGAGGGGAGGAAGATGGAGGGAGGGGAGGAAGATGGAGGGAGGGGGAAGATGGAGGGAGGGGGGAAGATGGAGGGAGGTGAGGAAGATGGAGGGAGGGGAGGAAGATGGAGGGAGGGGAGGAAATGGAGGGAGGGGAGGAAGATGGAGGAGGGGAGGAGATGGAGGGAGGTGAGGAAGATGGAGGGAGGTTGAGAAGATGGAGGAGTGAGGAAGATGGAGGGAGGGAGGAAGATGGAGGAGGTGAAAGGAAGATGGAGGGAGGGGAGGAAGATGGAGGAGGGGAGGAAGATGGAGGGAGGGGAGGGAGATGAGAGGGAGGAAAGAGAGGAGGGAGAAGATGGAGGGAGGGGCGGAAGATGGAGGGAGGAGAGGAAGATGGAGGGAGGTGAGGAAGATGGAGGGAGGGGAGGAAGATGGAGGGAGGGGAGGAAGATGGAGGGAGGGGAGGAAGATGGAGGGAGGGAAGTCGTCAATCACTATAACTATGATAACTATCAGATGCAAAATATGTCGTTAGCTAAATAAAGTACAACAGGAAAAGGATTTAGGTGTCATCATTAGTAATTATCTTAAAACGAGTACGCATTGCTTAGCTGCTAGTAAAAAGGCGAATATGATGTTGGGCTTCACTAAACGCAACTTTGAACATAAAACCCCGAAAGTGACGGAGCTTATACACGTCTTTGGGTAGGCCGCACTTAGAATATATCTTCAATCAAGAGAACCTATTCGAGTTTTCTCCTCATGTGACAACAAGAAATAAAGGTTTAAAACTGAAATATACGAAAAAAAAAAATACTAAGTCCATTATTATTGTTATCATCAATATCATCATCATCATAATTTTATGACAAATATTTTCATTATCATTGTTACTGTTGTAGTTCTTGTTAATAGGATCATGATTTGACTCATAAACCCACGAACTACATGTACGTAAACACACACACACACACACACACACACACACACACACACACATACACACACACACACACACACACACACACACACACACACACACACACGAATGTTTACAAGACAAACGGAGATGATTTGATAAAGATAATAACAATAATACTGAGAAGACCTTGCAGAGAGAGAGAGAGAGAGAGAGAGAGAGAGAGAGGAGAGAGAGAGAGAGAGAGAGAGAGAAGAGAAACCCCAACAGCCGCCTAGAAAACAAACAAACACACACACAGTCACAGTATAAGAAGTTTCCCAGGATATCATATCATTGTGACTCAGCTACGCGGCTTTCTATTGGTCGACTGATCTGTGACGTCACGGACACCTCATACGTTGGCGGGAGTGTGGACGTCACTCGCTTCTCCACCAATCCCCGGATCTACCGCTGCAAACGCGGTACCCCCGGTCAAGTCCCAGCTTTTATTTGGTTTAAAAAGCCTCTGCCCGCCTTAAGCGGACCATTAAACTCTCAGTAATTAATAGTTGGCGCACCTACGTCTCCTGCCTCACCACAGATACCCCCATTTCATCAGTTTGGCGCCGAATCCATAAATTGTCAGGTAAACACCCGCCCCCTGTTGCCCCAGTCCTGCACGTTCATAACCAAATTATTGCAGAGCCATTCCAAGTAGCAGAGGAATTAGGCTCCTTTTTCAGTCTCCTTAGTAGTGGATCCCACCTCTCTCCTCAGTTCACTAGAATCAAAGCTGCCAGGGAACGCATTCCTGTTACCTTCTCTCTATCCTCTTCTGAATACTACAATGCCCCTTTCTCTTCTTCTAAACTAGCCTCCGCTCTTCATTCTTGCCGCGACACATGTGAAGGCCCTGACGGGATTCACTACCAAATGCTCAAACACCTCCCTCCTGTTTCTCTCCTCTTTTACTAGCCCTCTTTAACCGGGTTTGGTCCCTTGGGGACTTTCCCCCCCCCCATGGCGCGAAGCCCTTGTCCTCCCGTTCCTCAAACCCAATATATTCGGTACCCTCCCCCAAGATTACCGCCCCATTGCCCTTACTAGTTGCCTATGCAAGTTACTGGAACGCATGATCAATCTCCGTCTTATGTGGTTCCTGGAATCCAAAAGTCTTCTCTCCCCTTCTCGGTTTGGCTACCGACATGGCCGAAGCACAGCTGACCCCTTAGCCCACCTGGAAACATACATTACCACAGCCTTTGCCCGTCACGAATCAGTCCTTGCTGTTTTCTTTGATTTAGAGAAAGCTTATGATACCGCCTGGCGACACCATATCCTCCACCAGCTAACCACTTTCGGCATAGCTGGTAACATGGGGGTCTTTCTCAAGTCCTTTCTATGTGATCACTCCTTCAGAGTCAAAGTATCTTCCTCCATTTCTTCGTCCTTCCCACAATATGAAGGTGTCCCCCAAGGAAGCGTCCTCAGCACTTCCTTGTTCCTCATTGCAGTAAATGGACTCGTCTCCACCTTACCACCTGGCGTCCGGTCCTCCCTTTACGTGGATGACCTAGCCATCTACGCCTCCGGCCCTTCCCCGGCACCCCTCCGCAGTCTCCTCCAATCTGCAATTTCCGCTGCTTCTTCCTGGGCTACTAATCATGGCTTTCGTTTTTCTCCCACAAAATCCTTCTCCATCCTTTTCTCTCGCTCTCGTGTACCACTCCCACCTCCACTTTCTCTATATGACATACCTCTCAAGTATTGCTTCTCTGGAAAATTCCTTGGCCTCACTTTCGACTCTCGCCTTACCTGGAAGGCACATATCCTATCTCTAAAGGTAAATGCCCTTCGTCGCCTCCGCCTCCTACAAACTATCTCATATGTGTCTTGGGGTGCTGACCGCAAGACCCTCCTCCATCTCCACACTGTCCTGGTCCTCTCCACTCTTGACTATGGATGTCATATTTATTTCTCTGCCTCTGCCTCCCTCCTCAACCTCCTGGACCCTGTTCACCACCTAGGCCTCCGTCTGGCTCTAAGTGCCTTTCGCTCCTCCCCCGTTGAGAGCCTCTATGCTGAGTCGAGCCTCCCGTCCTTCTCTCGCCGTCGAGCCCTCCTATCACTTCGGTGCTATGCTCGCCTTCATCAATTTCCTACTTCTAAGATTGCAGTCCCCCAATCTCTCCTCACAGTGATCACCTCCTCCCCTCGTTTGCCACCGCCCTTCCCTGTTCGCATGCGCACCCTTCTCTCCCACTCCTCCTTTTCTACTCTTAATCTTCTCCCTTTCTACGTTCATTCCTTCCCTCCATGGCTTATATCTTCCCCCCATATCTGTTCTTCTGTCCCCACTACCTCTCCCAAGTCTACCATTCCTCCCATTGTCCTCCGCTCTCACTTTCTTGAACACCTTTCCACTCATTCCTCTAGCACCCACGTCTACACCGACGGTTCTAAATCCCACTCTGGTTCTGGCTTTGCTGTCCTCTTCCCCTCTCTTCACTATCAATACCAACTATCTACAGGATCCACTGTTCTTACAACGGAATTGTACGCCATCCTCTTCGCCTTGAAACGCATACTTTTCTACCCATCCTGTTCCTTCGCTATCTTCACTGATTCCCGCAATTCCCTTTCTCTTATAAAATCTCTTCGCTCACTTCACCCTCTTGTTCGGGAGATCCAAGACTGGTTATTCCGACTATCCATACGCCACAAAACAATTTGCTTCTGCTGGGTACCGAGTCAAGTGGGTATCTCGGGCAACGAACGCGTTGATTCTTTGGCGCGCTCGGCCACTATGTCCCAATGCCCCCGTTTCTCAAACTTGCCAGCCTCCGAATACTACCCTTCCTCTAAATCTTTCCTATTCGACCGCTGGCAATCCTCCTGGACCACTTTCTCTGCCAATAAACTTCGCCTGATCAAACCCTCTATCTCTCCATGGTCAAATCCTTACCACTCTAATAGACGTTGGGAGACTGCTCTCGCACGCTTACGCATAGGCCATACCAACCTCACACACTCCTATCTCATGTCACGCTCCTCCCCAACCCTCTGCACACCCTGTCAAGTTCCTCTCACTGTCCAACATGTCCTAATATCCTGCCCCCATCTTACTCCTGCCCGTTCCAGTTCCTTCCCTCATTTGTCCTCCCTTTCCCGACCTCCCTGTCTTGCGGACATTCTCCCGGAATCCCCCTCCTTCTCCCTGGAAAATTTAACCTCCTTCCTCCAACAAATCCACATCCTATATCTGATCTAACCATCCTGCTGTAACATTCCGTTCTTTCCCCTTCCCTCATCGTTTCACTATTATTCTTTAACCCCTCCTCTTTATATGCTTTGCCATAGCGCCATATGACCTCTGATGTCTGGCACATTCACCTTTTTAGGCATTAAATCAAACAATAAATCCGTTTTGTTTATGTTTTAGTTTTGGTTGTGTTGCTGTAGATGTTTTGATAGCGGTTTTGTCGTTGTTGTTTTACTTGTATTGGTGGTGGTGGTGGTGGTGGTTGTAGTAGTTGTGGTGGTTGTAGTAGTGGTCGTAGTAGTAGTAGTAGTTTTTGTTATTGTTCTTTGTATTGATTCTTTTA
The DNA here is from genome assembly GCA_016584305.1 of Chionoecetes opilio. NCBI lineage: Eukaryota > Metazoa > Arthropoda > Malacostraca > Decapoda > Majidae > Chionoecetes > Chionoecetes opilio. The sequence continues at coordinate 32,553 of JACEEZ010020757.1, forward strand.
CTACTACTACTACTACTACTACTACTGCTACTACTACTACTGCTACTTTTTTCTTCTTCATCTTCCTCTGCGTGTCTTTAGTCTCTTTTACTACATGTGTGTGTGTGTGTGTGTGTGTGTGTGTGTGTGTGTGTGTGTGTGTGTGTGTGTGTGTGTGTGGTGTGTGTGTGGTGTGTGTGTTGTGTGTGTGTGTGTGTGTGTGTGTGTGTGTGTGTGTGTGTGTGTGTGTGTGTGTGGTGTGTGTGTGTGTGTGTGTGTGTGGTGTGTTGGTGTGTGTGTGTGTGTGTGTGTGTGTGTGGTGTGTGTGGTGTGTGTGTTGTGGTGTGTGTGTGTGTTGGTGTGTGTTGTGTGTGTGTGTGTGTGTGTGTGTGTGTGTGTGTGTGTGTGTGTGGTGTGGTGTGTGTGTGTGTGTGTGTGTGTGTGTGTGTGTGTGTGTGTGTGTGTGTGTGTGTGTGTGTGTGTGTGTGTGTGTGTGTGTGTGTTTTGTGTGTGTGTGGTGTGTGTGTGTTGTGGTGTGTGTGTGGTGTGTGTGTGTGTGTGTGTTGTGTGTGTGTGTGTTGTGTGTGTGTGTGTGTGTGTGTTGTGTGTGTGTGTGTGTGTGTGGTGTGTGTGTGTGTGTGTGTGTGTGTGTGTGTGTGTGTGTTGTGTGCATCATGTGAAGGAGAATAATAATGTGCATGATGGAGATGCTTGTGACGAAGAAGAGAAGGAGGAGGAGGAGGAAGAGAGGGAGGAGGAGGAGGAAGAGGAGGAGGCGTGCTATCTTGGGCGATCACTATGACTGTTAAGGAGTATTTAAAGCCGTGTGTGTTTTGTGTGTGTGTGTGTGTGTGTGTGTGTGTGTGTGTGTTGTGTGTGCTATCGTTTTGTGTGTACAGTATTGTATTTGGCAAGTCTTTCGTCACCACCGCACTACCATTATAGTATTATGATTAACATTCCTAGCATGATATGCTAAAATATGATAATGTCACTACCATCTTTGCTAGTGTACTATAAAATGTGGCGCTACTACTACTACTACTACTACTACTACTACTACTACTACTAAAATAATAATAATAATAATGCTAATAATAATACTTATACTGCTTCTCTTACTACTACTTTTACTACTATTACTTCAACTACTACTACTACTACTACTGCTACTTCTACTACTACTACTACTACTACTACTACTACTACTACTACACTACTACTACTACTACTACTATTTCCACCACCCCTACTCTCTCACTTCCGTCTTAAAAAAATATAAATTTTTAATAAGACATTTAAAAAAAAAAAAAAAAAATTTGAAAGCCATAAAATTACGAAAAATAACTGAATATACCAAAATAGAATGACCAATGATACTAAACAGGTCATATCTATAAAATATTGCTTATGATCACTAAAAAATCGTCTAATGGCACCCAAATTACAATGGAAATTACGTTCTGGGCCTCAAGGGGTTAATGATATTCGACTAGAGTAGTGGTGATATTGGAGCAAATTTTTCGTGAGGCATAGTGAGATGGTAACAAGATTCTGAGTGAGTGAGTGACATCCATGATTATCCTAGAACTCTCCATGCATCTTCTGCCCTCCTATCTCCCTTCCTCCTACCCTTTCCCCTATCTCTTATCTCCTCCTTCCGTCCTTCTCTCCAAAGCCATCCTGCTGATTACAAAGACGATTCTCTCTCTCTCTCTCTCTCTCTCTCTCTCTTCTCTCTCTCTCTCTGTCTCTCTCTCTCTCTCTCTCTTTCTGCTTGCTAATGTGAACTTTACAAGAAAAAAGAAACAGACATATAGACGGCCAGAGAGGAGAGAAAGGGAGTGGAAGGAAAGGGAGGAGAGAAGAGGTTAGGAGAAGAGAAGAGGAGAGAAGGGGAAAAAGAGATAAGTGGAAGACAGAGCATTGCAAAGTAGAATAAAATAGAGAGAAAAGATACAACTGAGATAGAATTAAGCAAAAAGTGGAAAACAAGAGAGGGAATGGAAGTCAAAGAAAGAAAGAAAGAAAGAAAGAAGGAAAGCAAGCAACCAACCCTCATGAGTGTTTGCAAGGAAGAGAATTTACTTCTTGTCTCACGTAGGAGGAAGAGACGAAGGAAGACAAGGAGGAGGAGACGAAGGAAGACAAGGAGGAGGAGGAGACGAAGGAAGAGGAGGAGGAGACGAAGGAAGACAAGGAGGAGGAGGAGGAGGAAGACAAGGAGGTGGAGGAGGAGGAGACTAAGGAAGCCAAGGAGGAGGAGCAGGAGGTAGAGGATGAGAAAGAAAAAGGAGGCTGAGGAGGAGAAAAAAAGAGGAGGAGGCAGAGGAGGAGGAGGAGGAGACGAAGGAAGACAAGGAGTAGGAGGAGGAGGAGGAGACGAAGGAAGACAAGGCGGACGAGGAGGAGACAGAGGAGAAGGAGGAGGAGAAGAAAGAAAGAGGAGGCGAGACTCAGATTGACCGAAAGAAAGCCATGAAAAAGCGGCCGTCACGCCCAGTTGAGTAGCGAGTTCATCCCGAGATTAAAAGTCAGCGGGACAAAAGCTGGCGGTGAGGGGAGAGAGGGGAGAGAGAGGGGGTGAGGGGAAAGGGGAGGGGAGATGGGAGTGAGGGGAAGGAGTGAGGGAGGGAGAGAAGGTGGGGAGTGAGGAAGGGGAGAGGCTACTGTGTGTGTGTGTGTGTGTGTGTAGTGTTTGAGGAGTGGTTGTCTGGGATGGAGAGAGAGAGAGAGAGAGAGAGAGAGAGAGAGAGAGAGAGAGAGAGAGAGAGAGAGAGAGAGAGAGAGAGAGAGAGAGAGAGAGAGAGAGAGAGAGAGAGAGAGAGAGAGAGTACACCTATATAAGGAAAGAGAAAGGAGGAGGACACAGGAGCTTAACTCGTAAAGAAAAAACACAAAAAACTATGAGCAATAAGGTAACACAATATACCCTAACCTACATTTCCTCAGTTATTTCTTTTTTCCTGGTTATCAGGCGTCGCACTTTCCCCCTGTACACATACTTTCTACCTGTCACTTTCCCCTGTACACTACTTTCTACCTGTCACTTTCCCCTGTACACTACTTTCTACCTGTCACTTTCCCCCTGTACACTACTTTCTACCTGTCACTTTCCCCTGTACACTACTTTCTACCTGTCACTTTCCCCCTGTACACTACTTTCTACCTGTCACTTTCCCCTGTACACTACTTTCTACTTGTCACTTTCCCCTGTACACTACTTTCTACCTGTCACTTTCCCCTGTACACTACTTTCTACCCGTCATTTTCCCCCTGTACACTACTTTCTACCCGTCACTTTCCCCCTGTACACTACTTTCTACCTGTCACTTTCCCCCTGTACACTACTTTCTACCTGTCACTTTCCCCCTGTACACTACTTTCTACCCATCACTTTCCCTGTACACTATTTTCTACCTGTCACTTTCCCCCTGTACACTACTTTCTACCTGCCACTTTCCCCCTGTACACTACTTTCTACCTGTCCTACTTCCCCTGTACACTACTTTCTACCTGTCACTTTCCCCTGTACACTACTTTCTACCGTCACTTTCCCCTTGTACACTACTTTCTACCCGTCACTTTCCCCTGTACACTACTTTCTACCTGTCACTTTCCCCTGTACACTACTTTCTACCCTGTCACTTTCCCCTTACACTACTTTCTACCTGTCACTTTCCCTGTACACTACTTTCTACCTGCCACTTTCCCCCTGTACACTACTTTCTACCTGTCACTTTCCCCCTGTACACTACTTTCTACCTGTCACTTCCCCCTGTACACTACTTTCTACCCTCACTTTCCCCCTGTACACTATTTTCTACCTGTCACTTTCCCCTGTACACTACTTTCTACCTGCCACTTTCCCCCTGTACACTACTTTCTACCTGTCACTTTCCCCTGTACACTACTTTCTACCTGTCACTTTCCCCCTGTACACTACTTTCTACCTGTCACTTTCCCCCTGTACACTACTTTCTACCCATCACTTTCCCCTGTACACTACTTTCTACCCGTCACTTTCCCCCTGTACACTACTTTCTACCCGTCACTTTCCCCTGTACACTACTTTCTTACCCGTCACTTTCCCCTGTACACTACTTTCTACCCTGTCACTTTCCCCTTTACACTACTTTTACCTGTCACTTTCCCCCTGTACACTACTTTCTACCCGTCACTTTCCCCCTGTACACTACTTTCTACCTGTCACTTTCCCCTGTACACTACTTTCTACCTGTCACTTTCCCCCTGTACACTACTTTCTACCTGTCACTTTCCCCTGTACACTACTTTCTACCTGTCACTTTCCCCCTGTCTCTCTCCCGTCTGTCCTCCCATCAACAGCCTCCACAGCACTACTCCTGACAACCCTAAACACAGCAATCCAAACGGCCACCAAAACCCAATGCTGCGAAATGCTGTTTACATATTCATGGCCTTTACTGTGTGTGTGTGTGTAGTGTGTGTGTGTGTGTGTGTGGGTGTGTGTGTGTGTGTGTGTGTGTGTGTGTGTGTGTGTGTGTGTGTGTGTGTGTGTGTGTGTGTGTGTGTGTGTGTGTGTGTGTGTGTGTGTGTGTGTGTGTGATTGAAAATAGGAATTCACGAAGCATCCATCGGAATTCGATAAAAGAATGCGAAAAGAACACACGGGAAAAGACGAAGAGGAGGTAAAACGAAGAGGCAGAATAAATAGATAAACAGGATCGAGAAAAATAAATAAATAAAAGATTGAGGAAGAAGAAATAAAGACAATGATGAAGAAGAAATAAAGACTATCATGAAGAAAAAAAAAATACTTAAATATGAATAAGCATAAAAATAAATCAACTATAACAACTTAATTTACTACAACACAAGCTTGGCCTCAATAACTTATGTTTCGCTAAAAGACGGTCTTCTTCTCTTCTTCTTCTTCTTCTTCTTCTTCTTCTTCTTCTTCTTCTTCTTCCTCCTCCACCACCACCACTACCATGTTGCTCTCGACAAAGCGTCAACACGAACACATGTCTGAACGCGAAGCCAGTAAAACACCCAGTATATATTTTGCCCCAGTGGCCTTTCCCCCCACCTGGACACCCTGCGACGAGTTACAAGGATGATTAACCCGCACCCGAGACCATGAAGGACACACACACACACACACACACACACACACACACACACAACACACACACACACACAAAAGAGAGATAGTCAAGAGATAGGGAAAGAGAGATAGTTTAGAGATAGAGAAAAAAATAGTCTAGAGATAGAGATAGTCTAGAAATAGGGAGAGATAGGGAGAGATTGTCGAGAGAGAGAGAGAGAGAGAGAGAGAGAGAGAGAGAGAGAGAGAGAGAGAGAGAGAGAGAGAGAGAGAGAGAGAGAGAGAGAGAGAGAGAGAGAGAGAGAGAGAGAGAGAGAGAGAGAGAGAGAGAGAGAGAGAGAGTACAGTAAAAAGTAATGGTATAAGAAAGAAACACATAGTACAAGTTAAGACATCATGGTAGTTCAGAGGCCACACACACAGGACGCGAGGCGGCGGCAGGCGGGGACTTTAATCTCCGGACAATTTTCCTTCAGGCGACATATTGCTCCGCCCTTTTAGCCGGGCGGTGACGCGATGCACGACCAAAAAGTAAATAAACCCCGGAATTTTAGTGATTATTTTTCTCTCTCTATTTGTAGGTATATTTTCTGATTGATTGTAACGCACTTGTATTTATCTTTTGCTATTCTATTGTCCATCTATCTATGCACGACTCTTCACAAATAAATAAATAAATAAATAAAAGGAAAAAAACGGAATCTTACAGTATAGCAATGATATATCTTTTTAGCGTATTTTCTGATGTGTTAAAAAAGAAAAAAAAAAAAAAAGGCATATTAGCAATGTTTTCTCTTTCTCTTTTTAGTGTTTTTTTCTGATATATTCTACCGCATTTGTATTTCTCTTTTGATATGCTGGTATTTATGTGTGTGTGTGTCTGTTGTGTGTGTGTGTGTGTGTGTGTGTGTGTGTGTGTGTGTGTGTGTGTGTGTGTGTGTGTGTGTGTGTGTGTGTGTGTGTGTGTGTGTGTGTGTGTGTGTGTGTGTGTGTGTGTGTGTGTGTGTGTGTGTGTATTACCTGCCTGATTGTCTTTATATGTCTGTCTATCTATCTGTCTGTCTGACTGTACTTTTTTCCATTTCCTTTGTCTGTTTGTGTGCGTTGAAAGCAAAATTCTTAAACCCTTGAGACCCAAACGTAATTTCCATTGTAATTTGGGTACCATTAGACGATTTTTAGTGAAGATAAGCAATATTTTATAGATATGACCTGTTTAGTATCCTTGTCGACTAACTAATTTGGTATATTAAGTTAGTTTTCATAATTTTATGGCTAACAGAACGATTTTTTATAGCAAAGGAAAGATCTGGGTGTGAAGGGGTTAATGTTACTGATATGTTTCTCTCTCTCTCTCTCTCTCTCTCTCTCTCTCTCTCTCTCTCTCTCTCTCTCTCTCTCTCTCTCTCTCTCTCACACACCACACACACACACACACACACACCTTCACACCTCTTGTCACTTAGCCGGGCGACATCAGACATCAATCAAGCCGCCGTTCACTAATTGGAGGGAAGACAGCATAAAGAGTTAACATCTCCTGGGAACTGTCTTTACGAGGTGTACAGGAGCGACAAGACACAGACAAGACTTTAGGATAAGAAAAAGGATTAGCAAATTAGAGGATAGAGATAGATAGAGGATAGAGCTAGATAGAGAATAGAGATAGATAGAGGATAGAGCTAGATAGAGGATGAGATAGATAGAGGATAAGGAAGAAGAGGTAGGAAATAGAGGAAGAGATAGAAGAGGATTAGTAGAGAGGATAAGATAATAGGGATAATGATCTAGAGATGGATGTCAGAGGATAGAATAGATAGAGATAGAGATAGTCAACGGATAGAATAGATAGCGGATAGAGCTGATAAGGATAGAGCTAGATAGAGGATAGAGATATTAGAGGTAGAGATAGTAGAGGATAGAGATGATAGAGATGAGATAGATAGAAATAGACGATAGATGGGTAGAGATAGATAGAGGAGAGATAGATGGATAGAGATAGATAGAGAAGAGATGATAGAGAATAGAGATAGATAGAGGATAGAGAAGTAGAGGAGTAGAGATGATAGAGGATGAGATGATAGAGGGGGAAAGGGAAGGCTGATAGAGGATGAGAGTAGATAGAGGATAGAGCTAAGATAGAGGATAAGTAGATAGAGGATAGAGATAAATAGAGGATAGAGATAGATAGAGATAGAATAGATAGAGACTAGAGCTAGATAAGGTATATGTATAGAGGCATAGCATAGATAGAGATAGAAAGATAGAGATAGAGTAGATAGAGGATAGAGATAAAGGAGGATGAATAGATAGAGGATAGAATAGATAGAGGATAAGCTAGATAAGATAGAGATAGATAGAGGATAGAGATAGATAGAGGTAGAGATAGATAGATATAGAGTAGATAGAGGATAGACTAGATAGAGGATAGTTATTAGATAGGATAGAGATAGATGAGTAAGCTAGATAGATTTAGATGATAGAGGATAGAGCTGATAGAGGTAGAGCTAGATGAGGATAGAGTAGATTAGAGGATAGAGCTAGATAGAGATAGAGCTAGATAGGATTGAGACTAGATAGAGGATAGAGCTAGATAGAGGATAGAGCTAGATAGAGGATAGAGATAGATAGAGGATAGAGCTAGATAGAGGATAGAGCTAGATAGAGGATAGAGCTAGATAGAGGATAGAGCTAGATAGAGGATAGAGATAGATAGAGGATAGAGATAGATAGAGGATAGAGATAGATAGAAAGATAGAGAAAAATTAGACAAGACGGATTAAGACAGGGCATTAAAGAGGAAGGAAAACAGGAGGAAAAGGAGGAGGAAAATTTAGGAGGAAAAAAGGTATAATTACTCCCTAAACTGCTGCCCAAGGTAAAGAAAGAGAGGTAGCTTCACCACCCCCTCGCCGCGCAGGGACACGTGACGTCGTGGATTATTAAGAGGGAGAGGAGGGGGGAAGAGAGACAGAGAACGCCTGTCTTATCGGGAGGGAAGGAGAGAGGGATGGAGAGAGAAGGAGGGAGGGAGGAAGGGAGAGAGCGAAGGAGGGTGATGGGGTGAGGGAAGGAGGGAGGAAAGGGAAGGTGGAAGGGATGGAGAGAGAAGAGATAGATAATTAAAGGAGGAGAGATGGTAAGTAGTATAAACTTATAAAGTAGTACATAGTAAGACTCTTAGTAAGACATAGTTGTACTCTTTTTCTCTTTACCTTGCTGCTGCCTCTGTATGCTCTCGTATATAAAATAAAAAAAGGAGAAATGTAAAAGGAGGGTGAAAAATTAGCAGGAAAAATGATATAACTCCCTAAACTGTTGCCTTTGTATGCTATTCAATATAATACGATGACTGAAATGACGCCCACTTGTATCTTACGCCACGGGAAATTGTACATATTATTAAAATAGATCATTAATATCATGTCATTAACAGATCATTTAATATTTTGTGGTACTAAATGATGTGAAAGTTTAGCTGGCATTCGTTTTTTTAGTACTGACATTGTAGTTTGAGTTACATTCATTATAGAGTCAGTTAACCCCTTGAGACCCAGAACGTATTTTCCATTGTAATTTGGGTACTATTAGACGATTTTGAGTGACTATAAGCAATATTTTATAGCTATGACCTGTTTAGTATCCTTGTCCACTAACTAATTTGGTATATTCAGTCACTTTTCGTATTTATATGGCTCGACAACAGACAATTTTATATAGCAAAGGAAAGATCTGGGCGTGAAGGGGTTAAAGTGTCAGTGAAAATTGTAGATTCAACGAACTCATTAATTGAATATTCGATCTTATTCTATTTATTAACTACTGTCGTTGTAGTTTGAGTTACATACATTATATAGAAAGTAATAGTGTTAGCCTAGATTTTTTTCTAACTATGCCTCCTAAGTCCTCCTCCTCTTCCTTTTTTTTATCTTTTCTTTTCTCCTCCTCCTCCTCCTATTTGAGTTACATTCATTATTTAGGAATTTATAGTTTTGGCCTAGATCTTTTTTTCTAACTATGCCTTCTAAGTCCTCCTCCTCTTCCTTTTTTTCTTCTTCCTTTTCTCCTCCTCCTCCTCTTCCTTTTTTTCCCTTTTCTCCTCCTCTTTCTCCTCCTCCCATCCCCTTCCTTTCTTTTCTTGTTATTCTTCTTTACCTCCTCCTTCTCTTCCTTTTATTTTTTTTCCTCCTTCTCCCCTCTGCACTATGCCTCCTCAACCCTTCTCCTCCTCTTCCTTTTTTTTTCTTTTCCTCCTCCTCCTTCCCCCCCCCTCCCCCTGCCGGCGCGTCCAAGGGTGTGCCAGATTTACGTGCGGCTCGTAGCTATCGTCTCCTTAATTACTTTCATCGGAATTGGAAAACTCTTTGATTAATGGCCGGATATTTTTCGTGCCAATAATTATCCGAAAATGAGAAAAGGGGAGAGTGGGAGGAGCGATGTTCAGTAAACGTTACGATAAACAGGTAGCAGAATGCGGGACACACACACACACAGGGACCTCCGTAGTGTAGCGGGTAGCACACTCGGCTCACAACCGAGAAGTCCTGGGTTCGATCCCCGGGCGGAGCGAAGACAGACGGGCGTTCTTCTTAAAACCCGAGCCCCTGTCAACCCAGCAGGTGAATGGGTACGTACCGGGTGTTAGCCGGGGTTTGTGACCCGTCCTCCCGGGGTGGTGACTTCCCCCAACACTAAGCACTAAGGATGAATGATAAAAAATGCTGATATGGAGACGGGGCCATACGAACGTTGCTCAGGTCCTGTAAAATACGAGATGAATACAACGAAATGAATACACACACACACATACACACACACACACAGTCACACACATAAATCACACACACACACACACAAACAAGCACACACACACAGACACAGACACACACACACAGGCACAGGCACACACACACACACACACATACAAAGAAGCAACTACTGTTCATGAGAAAAAAACAAAAACATAATAAAAGTATATTGTTATTAAGCATAAAAAAACCCATTCCCCTTCCCTTCACCGCTAATGTCGGTGGTCAGGTGTGGCGTCCTCTTGTTTCGCTTTTATGTGTCTTTTATAGGAGTTGTAAAAACGCGAAAAAATTAATGCAAATGCATGTATGGACCATCTCGGCCTGGGGGAACGAGGCGGTTCTCCGACGTACCATCTTGGAGTGGGTACACACACACACACACATACACACACACACACACACACACACACACACACACACACACACACACACACACACACGCACACACACACACCACGGCATGACAATACTTCTGGTACAAATTCACTACATCTTGAAACGTGTCCATGCATTCATTCTCTTTTGAAGAGAAGGAGACACAAAAACACAGGCACTTACACGCCACGTTGCGAAGGTTCTATTGTACACTGTAAAACAAGACGACACAAAAAGGAGGGACAAAAGTTGCATCTAAACACAAAATTCCATCACATTTCTCTCATGAAAAGGACCAAAAAAAGGCCTGACGCTCGTTGCGAAGCTGTTTTATTGCTAGCTCGAAAAAAGAAAATGGAGCGAACAGTGCACACAGCATAAATTGGGAACACGATACAGTCAAGGTATAGAAGTCTTATCTTGAATAGTATAGGATTACAGGAATATCTGGAACAGAAATCATGTCTATTGTGAATGCTAAAAAATATGGGACTTCTGATCATTGATTTGGAAAAAAATAGACTCCAGATTCGTGTTCAGCATGCCCAAAAACTACTAGGAACTAATTTTCAAGCAAATCTATTTTTCAAAAAAATATTGCAAATTTTGCAAATTTTGCCTTGATTTTTTTCTTCGTAAAATCATGTTTTTTTCAATAAATAAAAAACTACGGCAGATAAGTGCAACATGTATAGAGAAGTATATATGAAGTAGATCAAGGGCTATCCCCCAATTAGTTCAAATTAGAGAGGGTTTACTGTATGTACCTCCTTAAAAAGACAAAAATGGGAGAAAGGGACAGAAGTTGCATCTCAGCCAGGTAGACAGGTAGACAGATAATACAAGTAGAGTAGACAGTCAGGTAGACAAAAAGCCAGTAAATAGTACTCCAAATAAATACTCTTTACTGACTTTGGTAGACAGATAAAACAGGTAGAGTAGACAGACAGGTAGACAGGTAGATAAGTAGACAGGTAATACAGGTAGAGGGAATAAGGTATGCACAGTCTTTCGCTCGTTCGTCTGCTCGTCGCGTCTTTCCTCATTTAACGAGGCGTCGTGTGTGTTCAGAGTATAGTTTATCACGTGCTTGGCGAGTGCGGGAAAGAGAGGGGGGAGGGAGGCCGTCAGTCAGGGAAAGCCAAAATGACCAATACCAAACACTATCTTTTTTTTCTGGTTTATCTCACAAAAGCATGGGGTTATGACCAAAAGTATGACCTTCCTCTTTTGACCTTTCACCTTCCTCCTCTGATGTTTTTCCTCTGACCTCCTCTGACCTTCCACCTTCCATTTTTTACCTTCCTTCTTTGACCTTTGACCTTTCTCATCTGACCTTCCACCTTTGACTTTCCACTATTAATCTAAACTAAGGCACGTAAGTCATATAAATAGAAAAAACCGGAGTATTATTTTTTTCTTAATTATTCAAACCTTTACTATTACATCACTCAACAAGAACGTATATAAATGTATGAATGAAATGTACAAAATAATGATGAGTTTTTGGGAAGCGCACAGGTATTAGTACATTCATGCGTACTTTTCATAGCGGTTTTTCTATCTCTCTATATTTTTCACCGCAAAAGAGTGATAAGTGAAATATAGAAAACAATGATGGGTTTTTTTGGGAGGTAGCAGAGGTATAAGTACATTCGGAGCTTTAACATGTTCAGAGCATTTGGGAGCAAGATGGGTATTAGCACATTGTGTCATTATTTTAGAGCGGTTTTCTATTGCAACAAATATGACGGGTTTTGGATGCAGACAGGTATTAGCACATTCAGAATAGTTTTTAGGAGCGGTTATATATTGCACAAAATATGATAGGTTTTTCGGGAGGCGTTACAGGTATTAGCACATTCAGGATGGGTTTTTAGAGCGGGTTTCTATTGCACAAATATACGGGTTTTTGGGAGGCTATGTCAAGGTATTAGCACATTTGAAGATTTTTAGAGCGGGTTTTCTATTGCACAAAATAATGATAGGTTTTGGGGAGGCAGTACAGGTATTAGCACATTCAGGCATATTTTCAGAGCGGGTTTTCTATTGTACAAAATAATGACAGTTTTGGGAGAGCAGTACGGCGTATACACAAGGCATATTTTAGAGCGGGTTTCTATTGCTACCAAATAAGAGTAGGCTTTTGGGGAGGCAGTACAGGTATTAGCTGGAGGGAGCATATGTTCAGAGC
>JACEEZ010020757.1:57500-65000 GCA_016584305.1 Chionoecetes opilio
CCTCCAAAAAGGTAAAAAAGAAGAAGCGTTACCATCCTCTGTTCCCTTGATAAAGAAAAGATAAAAAAAAAGATACGGAAAAAATGTTATAACTATGTGAATCTACTTTTTATTTTACGTGGATTTAGACCGATAAAGAATTGCAAATCTGATTGTAGAAGTAAACAAAAAATAGGGGAGCTAAATTGGAGAACAGAAAAATGGTGTTAAAAAGTTGTTTAGGTGTCACTCAGAAATTTTAAACTATCGAAAAAGCCAGAAAATGTAATATTCAGTTGTATTCATCAAAATTTTTTTGTTCACTCTTGACAACAGTGCGTGTGTGAGAGAGAGAGAGAGAGAGAGAGAGAGAGAGAGAGAGAGAGAGAGAGAGAGGGGAGAGAGAGAGAGAGAGAGCGAGAGAGCGAGCAAGCGAGAGCGAGAGCGAGAGAGGAGAGGAGAGACGAGGAGAGAGAGAGAGAGAGAGAGAGAGAGAGAGAGAGAGAGAGAGAGAGAGAGAGAGAGAGATTTCTGATTACAGATATGAAAAAAATAACGGGGCCACCTTTTTCAATAGACGAAATCAAAACAAGGACGTAAAATCCTACGAAAAAGAACGAGAGCGCGAAAAAATAAACGACACAACATTTCAAACACACACACACACCCACACACATACACACACACACACACACACACACACACACACACACACACAGACACAAACCCTCAAACTCTCACGTATGAAAAAGAAGAAGAGAGAAACCAGAAGGGAGAGTTAGAAAGAAAATTAAAACAGGAAATTATGGGTAAGCAAGAGAGGGTTATTTTTCAAGGAAACAAAAACTTGAGAAAAAAAGAGAAAAAAAAGAGAGGAAGACAGAAACAGAGATAATAAAAAATAAAAAAATAAATCGGAAACAGACACACAGACAAACCAACAGAAACAAACAGATTAACAGTACCAATGAGAGACAGAGACATAGAAGCAACGGTAATCAAGGCGAGACAGAGACAGCCATTACACACCTTTAAGCTGTACTGTACGCGTCCTGTACATACCAGACACTGAATACCTGTACCGACAAGCCCCTGGTAATGGAAACACGGCGGGGAGGCGGAGGGACAAGGCAGGGCGAGGGAGGGGGAAGGGTAGAGGCAAGGGTAAAGGAGTAAGTAAGGATAAAGGGATAAAGGAGACAGGGGTAAATTTTTATTTTATTTTTATTTAGCGTGTACTGTTGTTTTTGTTGTTATTGGTGTTGGTATTGGAAGTAATTAGCTAATTAATCTAGTAACTACCTCACTACTCTTTGCCTCCACTTTCTTCTTCGTTTTCTCTTCCTCTATTCTACTTCTTCTTTTTCTCCTCCTTCTTCTAAATCCATTCCTGTAAAATTTGGAAGTACTCCTTCTACCCTTCCTCCATCGCCTCTTCCTATTCAGACTACATACAAACTGATACCCACTTTGTCCTTTGTACTGAGATTCTGCAAGGAGGTAGCGAGGAGGAGGAGGAGATTGGAAAGTAGAAGTTGGAGGAGAGAGGAGGGGAGAGGAGGAGGAGGAGGAGGAGGAGGAGGAGGAGGAGGAGGAGGAGGAGGAGGGAGGAGGAGGAGGAGGAGGAGGAGGAGGTGTCGTGTGTCGTGCAAACAGGAGAATGTGTCACGCGCTTCATGCTAGACAAGACAAGGACATGAACTTCACTCCTTCAACTATTCCTTCCTCCTCCTTCATCTGTCCTTCACCTACTCCTTTCTTCCTTCATCTTTCACTTATTCCTTCCTTCCTTCCTTCCTCCTTGACCTATTCCTTTTTTCTTCACCTGCCATTTACCTATTTTTCTTCCTTCATCCTTCCTTCACCTGTCCTTCATCTATTCATTCATTCTTCCACCTATATCTTCCTTCATGTTCTTCACCTACTCCTTCCTTCCTCCACCTTCCTACGACTTAAATTTCTTCAAGAGAGGAGTAATAAGACATCTCCCGAACTAAATTGACCCACCCACCTTACTTTACTCTTACTCTTACTGTTCTTTAAAGGGACTGGCAACTAAGCGGAGTTTTGTTACCTTTTTTTTTTGGCCTTGGTCAGTCCTTTGTCATGTAAAAAAACACACAAAAAAAACTAATTCCTTATTCCTATCTTATCTTATTCCTTCCTTCCTTCCTTAACCTATTTCTTCCTTCCTTCTCCTATTCCTTCCTTCCTTCCTTAATCTATTTCTTCCTTCCTTCTCTAATTCCTTCCTTCCTTCCTTAACCTATTTCTTCCTTCCTTCTCCTATTCCTTCCTTCCTTCCTTAACCTATTTCTTCCTACCTTCTCTAATTCCTTCCTTCCTCCTGCATCGTCAGTACCCAACACCCACACACCTACACACAAGGCAGGGCTGCGAGGATAGTTCTTCTCTCTTTACTATCATGTTCTGTACGATAATTTATAATGCAAGTTATATTTATATGCAGCCAAAAATATGAACCAGAACAAAAGTTTTATTTTATGCGTAAAGAAAAAAGGAAACATTAATAATTCAAACGAACAAATATAAATGCGTGGAATTGATGATACATTTGCACATGTATTCACTTTGGTGTGTCACATTCACGCGTCGGGTGGTATTAATTGTATTGCATTTGTAGTTGTGTTTGTGACTACACGGTTTTTATCACTTTTTTTCCTGCTATTATATATTTTCAACAACTGGTTTTTTTATTTTTTTATTGTGATATTATGTGGTTTCTTTTTTTACTCAATTGTTTTTACCACTTTTTTGTGTTTTATTATGTGGGTTTTTTTTACTCAATTATTCATACCACTTTTTTTCTTCGATTTATTATAGTTTTTTTTTCAACTCAACTGTCTTCACCACTTTTTTTCGGGTTTTTTTTTATTCTATTGTTTTCATACCACTTTTTTTCGATTTATTATAGGTTTTTTTTCAACTCAACTGTCTTCACCACTTTTTTTCGTGTTATTATTCTATGGGTTTTTTTTACTCAATTGTTTTCACACTTTTTTTCGATTTATTATTATGGTTTTTTTTTACTCTATTGTTTTCACCACTTTTTTTCGATTTATTATAGATTTTTCTTCAACTCAACTGTCTTCACCACTTTTTTCGTGCTACTATTATAGGTGGTTTTTGTTACTCTATTGTTTTAGCCACTTAATTTCGAGTTATTATAGGGTTTTTTCAACTCAACTGTCTTCACCACTTTTTTCGTGCTACTATTATAGGTGGTTTTTTTTACTCTATTGTTTTCACCACTTTTTTTCGATTTATTATAGATTTTTTTTCAACTCAACTGTCTTCACCACTTTTTTCGTGCTACTATTATAGGTGGTTTTTGTTACTCTATTGTTTTAGCCACTTCATTTCGAGTTATTATAGGTTTTTTCAACTCAACTGTCTTCACCACTTTTTTTCGTGTTACTATTATATGTGGTTTTTTTTACTCTATTGTTTTCACCACTTTTTTTCGATTTATTATAGTTTTTTTTTCAACTCAACTGTCTTCACCACTTTTTTTCGTGTTATTATTATACGGTTTTTTTTTTACTCTATTGTTTTCGCCACTTAATTTCGAGTTATCGTATGGCTTATTTTATAATCAACTATTCTAATCACTATGTTTCGTATAATGAAGTATTTTTTAACTCAACTTGTATTATTCATTTTATGTTCATGTTATTATATGCTTTTTTTTTTTTTTAACTAACTCTTCCCATTTTTTTCGTATTTTCATGACTTTTCTTTACTCAACTGTACAAAGTTTTTTTTTAATGCAACAGTTTTCACCACTTTTTTCCGTGTTTTTATATGTCCACTCATTGCTTTCACTCACCACACATATTTATTTAACTAAAACATCTAAGTTTTTTCGATATACTTATATCTACATACACTGATCGTTTTCATTTCCATTTACCATCTATATATATATATATCTAACTACAACATCCCACAAGCCAAGACCACGTAGCACACACAGTACATCATAAGAACATAAGAACATGAGAAAATAAGGAAGCTACAAGAGGCTGTGAGACCTATACGTGGTAAATCCTGTATACGTGGTAGTTCCTGTGCCTAGCTTAACCCATCTAGTGGACCACAGCTGCCATTTAACACACTCAACACATCGTAGACACATCAGCAATACAGCCTCCCTTCCTCTCCTCCCTAACACACAACCTTGCTCCAGCTATTACTAACTCTGTCAGGGAGGTGTTGCGTCTTGCCTGCATCTGTGAGACACGCTACACCTTGCCTTCCCCTCACCCTTCCCCTCTTTACCCTCTCTTGGTCCTCTCCTTAACCCTCCCCCTCACCCTTCCCTCTCTTGGTCTTCCCCTCACCCTTCCCCCTTGTCTTCCCCTCATCCTTTTCCCCTCTCTTGGTCTTCCCCTCTCTTGGTCTTCCCCTCACCCTTCCTCCTTGCCATCCGTCTCTTGATCTTACCCTCGCCCTTCTCATCTTACCCTCACCCTTCCCCTCTTCCCCTCACCCTTCCCCTCTTATACCTATTAAGTATTCAAAGGCAAACGCTAGTTCTCCATTTGCCTCACACGACCACTTGAGAACCTGACATGACGCCTCAAATCTTCTCACCTATTTACCTATTTCCACGTCTCCTTCCACCATTATCTACCTATTTTTGTCTCCTAAAATGTTCTACTTATTTTTCTATGTCCCCTTCCACCATACCTATTTTTTTATGTCCTATTCCACCATTCTGTACCTTTTTTCTGTCCAATTCCACTATTTCTCCTTATTTTTCTGTCCAATTCCACTATTTCTCCCTATTTTTCTGTTCCAATTCCACTATTTCTCCCTATTTTTCTGTCCAATTCCACTATTTCTCCCTATTTTTCTGTCCAATTCCACTATTTCTCCCTATTTTTCTGTCCTCTTCCACCATTCTCTACCTATTTGTCTGTCTCCTCCCAGCATTATCCACCTATTTCCACACTCCTTTCACCTATTACCATGACCCTTCCACCATTATCCATCTATTTCCACACTCCTTCCACCTATTTCCATGTCCCTTACATCATTATCCACCAATTTCCACTTCCCTTCCACCTATTTTCACACTCCTTCCACTTTTATCCACCAATTTCCACTTCCCTTCCACCTATTTCCACACTCCTCCCAGCTTTCACCTATTTTACCATGTCACCTTCTAACATTTCATACATACCTCCACACATTTCCACGTTGCCTTTCATCCTGCAAACCCATTAAGTCAACAGCAGCAAGGCAAAAGTTCTCAAACGTATTATCTCCATTACCTGTGTTCTTTTTGCCTTGACCTGGCATTCCAATCCCCGCCTCTCACCGATGCAAAACACGCCGCACCATTCCCACAAACATTGCCATTTTTCCTAACACAAAGCCTTCCTCTCTACCTCCACGGCAACGCACTTTGGAAATATTTCATTAGATTTCACGACTCTGACGTGCGTGCGTGACGACACATAGGTTTGGATTTGTTACTGGAATCATAACATTGTGGGAATTATCTTAACACTATGGGAATGATCTTAACAGCGTGGGAATAATCATAAGACTGTGGGAAAAGATGCATTATGTTGATGTAAAAAGATATGGACAGTACTCTCATCAAAGATACGTAATAATAACAATGAAAATAATGATAAAAAATGCATTATGTTGATGTTAAAAGATATGTGCAGTACTGTCATTAAAGATATGTAATACTTAATAATGAAAATAATAATAAAAAAATGTATTATGTTGATTACAGAAGATATGAAAAGTGCTCTCATTGAAAACACGTAATAATAATAATAATGATAATAATGATGATAATGATAGCAGAAAGAGAAAATACACACAAAAACAAAATTGAGAAGCATAAGGATAATGAAGAAAGAAGGAATGGAAGGGATAGAGACAAAATGTAGAAGAAAACAAGAGATTAAATACAGGACAAAACGCAAAACACAATAATTCCCTGATGCAATTACGTCTTTTCACGCCACATCTTTTTGCATTGTGTTTCCTCCGCTGCACCGGTAAACACTGCATAAAAGACTCCCGCTGCTTCCTCCTCATCGCAACACCTGGCGTTAGGGTCACACAATACCTGGTAAAACTAATTAACGGGGAATAATTGTTTACCTTGAATACAAATATACTCAATTTAATATATAGGAGTAAATATAAAATGAAAAATTAAATAGAAAATAAAGAATTGTATGACTAATGAAAAACTCAGATGAAGATAAAGGACATAATACCCAGTAAAACTAATTAATAGGAAATAGTTGTTTACCTTGATGACAAACACACTGAACTTAATAGATATGAGTAAATAAAATATACAATGAGAAATGAAATAGAAAAAGAATAAATGAATGCTTAATGAAAAACTCTGATAAAGGATGAATGATTTTTTTTTTCTATGTATTAATATGAGTGTAAAATAAGAAGAAAATGAAGAATGAATGACTAATGAAAAACTCTGATAAGGGATGAATGAATTTTTTTTTGTATGTATTATATGAGTGTAAAATAAGAAGAAAATGAAAAATGAATGACTAATGAAAAACTCTGATAAGGGATGAATGAATTTTTTTTGTATGTATTAATATGAGTGTAAAATAAGAAAAAATGAAGAATGTATGAATAATGAAAAACTAAAACAATGAAAAATAATGGATGTAGGAGTTGTGTTTTGTGTAGGTCTTAATATGAGTGTAAAATAAAGAAGCATGTGAAGTAGTAACCGCAGCATGCAACATAATTAACAGGGAATAATCATGTTCACCTTCCATAAAAAAACACTGAACTAAATAAATAAGCGTAAATATGAAATAAATAATACATGAAAAAAAAATCTGATAGAGGATGAATGAGGTTTTCTTTTTGTGTATGTTAATATGAGTGTAAAATAAAGAATGATGCGAAGTAGTAACCGTTTCTGTAATGTTTGCCCCGCGGAAGTCTCGTCCCGGCGGCGTGATCAGCCTAATGAATTACGCCTCTTGATGCAATTTATGACCTCACACATAAATATTAATTACGTTCCCAGTTCTACGTTAGTGTGGAAATATATCAGTTCGTGTGCTCGCCTCGCTTCAGCTACACACAATGTAGAAAAAGATACAAATACAACAGCAAAGGATACTGTTATGTAGGTCAAGAAATATAGAATGATTGTGATGGTTATGAAAGTAGTAATAGTAGTAGTAGTAGTAGTAGTAGTAGTAGTAGTAGTAGTAGTAGTAGTAGTAGTAGTAGTAGTAGTAGTAGTAGTATTAGTAGTAGTAATAGTAGTAATAATAGTAGTAGTAGTAGTAGTAGTAGTAGTAGTAGTAGTAGTAGTAGTAGTAGTAGTAGTAGTAGTAGTAGTAGTAAGTAGTAGTAAGTAAGTAGTAGTAGTAGCTAGTAGAGTGTAGTAGTGTAGTAGTAATATATAGAGATTGTAGTAGGTAGTTAGTAGTAGTAGTAGTAGTAGTAGACAGGTAGTATAGATATGTAGTGTAG
>JACEEZ010020757.1:70000-77500 GCA_016584305.1 Chionoecetes opilio
CACTGCGGTAGTGCACTTTCCAAGTAGGACGCCGTGCACTTCAATGCCCCCTGCAGCAGTGACCCCTGGTATATAAATCCCGATGGTGGTCACTAACTGACAGGGCCCTTACTGAACCACAGCCCGTCACAGGTCAAAAGTTGAAAGTAGTGACCGTTTACCGGGGCTGTCTGAGACGTGTGGGAGGGGTTGTGTAGACGCGACTCGCAATCATTTTACGCAATGAGAGTAAGTTTCAGAGGCCCGCGAGATAAATTTATTATTCCGAGATAACAGTGACAACCGGGGATTTGATATGAAATATTTATCGAGGGGGACTTTTAAATGATTCTATTGTATTTGAGTTTACTACGTCTGACGGCAGCCCATTCCATACGTTTACAACACGGTTTGTGAAGAAGTACTTTGCTTCGTTCGTTACAAACCGTTTCCTGAGGAGGAGGAGGAGGAGGAGGAGGAGGAGGAGGAGGAAGAGGAGGAGGAGGAGGAGGAGGAGGAGGAGGAGGAGGAGGAGGAGGAGGAGGAGGAGGAGGAGGAGGAGGAGGAGGAGGAGGTTGAGGTGGAGAAGGAGGAAGAAAAAGAAAGATAATATCAAGAAAAATCCATGAATGTTGTATGTGTTTAAATTACGATGTATATACTTTCCTTGTCCCTTTATGTTCAATTAGAATCTATTTACTCATATGATTGGGCAGAGAACCAAAGGCCATAGGTGAACAGGGAAACACACCCACACGTGCACACACACATACACACACACACACACACACACACACACACACGTATATAAATTACATACAAATTGAAATGTTCCAAGTTTTTCGATTCCCTTTCGATAGACTGACTCTCTCTCTCTCTCTCTCTCTCTCTCTCTCTCTCGACCAAAAAGATACATTTGAGAGACGCTTTGACAGTGAACAAGAAATGAAGAAACTGTGATTGGTGGAATAACTCCCTAAAGAAATACATATAGATTAATATGCAAAGAGAGAGAGAGAGAGAGAGAGAGAGAGAGAGAGAGAGAGAGAGAGAGAGAGAGAGAGAGAGAGAGAGAGAGAGAGAGAGAGAGAGAGAGAGAGAGAGAGAGAGGAGGTAAGGAGAAGAGGAAATGAGAGGAGGAAATGAGAAAGTGCAGGAATAATGGAGGTGGTATGGTGGGAATCAGGAATAATAATATAATAATAAGAATAAGAATAAGAAAAAGGAGAGAAAGTATGTGAGAGGACGCAAAATGGACGAAAGAAGAAAGGAAAGTAGGAAATAATAGCAAAGGAATAGAAAGAAGAGGCAAGGAATAGAAAGGAGAGGCTAGGAATAGAAAGGAGAGGCTAGGAATAGAAAGGAGAGGCAAGGAATAGAAAGGAGAGGCAAGGAATAGAAAGGAGAGGCAAGGAATAGAAAGGAGAGGCTAGGAATAGAAAGGAGAGGCTAGGAATAGAAAGGGGAAGCAAGGAATAGAAAGGAGAGGCAAGGAATAGAAAGGAGAGGCAAGGAATAGAAAGGGGAGGCAAGGAATAGAAAGGGGAGGCAAGGAATAGAAAGGAGAGGCAAGGAATAGAAAGGAGAGGCAAGGAATAGAAAGGAGAGGCAAGGAATGGGAAAGGAGAGGCTAGGAATAGAAAGGAGAGGCAAGGAATAGAAAGGAGAGGCAAGGAATAGAAAGGAGAGGCTAGGAATAGAAAGGAGAGGCAAGGAATAGAAAGGAGAGGCTAGGAATAGAAAGGAAGAGGCAAGGAATAGAAAGGAGAGGCAAGGAATAGAAAGGGGAGGCAAGAATAGAAAGGGGAGGCAAGGAATAGAAAGGAGAGGCAAGGAATAGAAAGGAGAGGCAAGGAATAGAAAGGAGAGGCAAGGAATAGAAAGGAGATGCTAGGAATAGAAAGGAGAGGCAAGGAATAGAAAGGAGAGGCTAGGAATAGAAAGGAGAGGCAAGGAATAGAAAGGAGAGGCAAGGAATAGAAAGGAGAGGCTAGGAATAGAAAGGAGAGGCAAGGAATAGAAAGGAGAGGCAAGGAATAGAAAGGAGAGGCAAGGAATAGAAAGGAGAGGCAAGGAATAGAAAGGAGAGGCAAGGAATAGAAAGGAGAAGGCAAGGAATAGAAAGGAGAGGCTAGGAATAGAAAGAGAGGCAAGGAATAGAAAGGAGAGGCAAGGAATAGAAAGGAGAGGAAAGGAATAGAAAGGAGAGGCTAGGAATAGAAAGGAGAGGCAAGGAATAGAAAGGAGAGGCAAGGAATAGAAAGGGGAGGCAAGGAATAGAAAGGGGAGGCAAGGAATAGTAAAGTAAAGGAAATGAAAGGAAAGGAGAGGAGAGGCAGCTGGATATAATTTCCTCATAATTCAACATCAGAATGAAAGAAAATAAGTTGAGGAGACTGAAAGATGCATAAGAAGGAGGAAGAGGAGGAGGAGGAAGAGAAGGAGGAGATAGAGGAAGACGACAATGAAGAAAAAGTGTAGGAACACAAAAATAAATAATGAAGATGAGGTGATGGGAGAGTTGCATCAAGGAAGAAGAAGAGGAATAGGATAAAAAACTAGAAAGGAGAAGGAGTTAGGGGAGGACGTATAAGAATAGAAGAAGAAGAGGAGGAGATGAACGATAGGGAGAAGAATGAAGACAAGTATTACTATGGGAAGAGGAAGAAGAGGAGGAGGAATACATAGGAAGAACAGACATCAGGAGTAAGAGGAGAAGGAAAAGGAGAAGTATGGAGGAGGAATACATAGGAAGAACAGATGCCAGGAGGAGGAGGAAGAAGAGGAAGAGGAACAGATACCAGGAGGAGGAGGAGGAGTAGGAAGAGGAAGAAAAGGAGGTGTATGGAGGAGGTACACATGGAAAGAACAGATGCCAGGAGGAGGAAGAGAAGAGGAGGAAACAGAGTAGTAGTAGTAGTAGTAGTAGTAGTAGGAGGAGGAGGGGAGGAGGAGGAGAGGAGGAGGAGGAGGAGGAGAAAGAGAAGGATGGAGGGTGAATAGATAGGAAGAACAGATACCAGGAGGAGGAGGAGGAGAGGAGAGGAGGAGAGGAGGAGGAGGAGGAGGAGGAGGAGGCTGTTCCCAGGTTAATCCGGCGCAACACGGGTGATTAACAATACAACACAACGGGATTAACGCCGACCAGAGGGAGGCAAGACAGTGAACCGCGTCGGCTGATGTTCTCCTGAGGATTTATGCTGATTACTCCTACCTCCTGCCTCCTGCCTCCTGCCTCCTGCCTCCTCCTCCGACACCATCTCCTCGTCCGCCTACTCCTTCTCTAATATTTCTTAGCAGTGTTGTTATTGTTGAGAGAAAATATATGCATATATAAATATCTTCGTACTGTCATCCTCTTCATTGTGTGTGTGTGTGTGTGTGTGTGTGTGTGTGTGCGAGACCACCGAGAGACAAGGCCTGGTGGATCGCCCGTGACGTCACACCATAAGGATGCCACCCGCTCCGCTCCCCGTACAAGTTTACCTACCTAATATAATGTTTATCAGTATAAAAGATATACTGTTATCTTCGGAAATGTTTGTTCTATAATATTATCAAATAAAAAACCGTAAAACACACAAAGAAAATGCCATTATGAGACTTTCAAGAAATATGCATTAACTTAAACTCTTCGCCATTTAATATTTTGCTCGCAAACATTTTACATGGAGAATATCAATAAAAGCGGAGTTTAATTAGCTTTCCATTGATATATTTCGTTTAGTGATAAATGAATTAGCGGCATGCATAAATTAGCGTTAACTAATATAAAAAATCATGAAATCGGGTAATTTCCTACCTAATATATGTTTATCAGTATAAAATATATACTGTTATCTTCGGAAATGTTTGTTCTATAATATTATCAAATAAAAAACCGTAAAACATATTAAAGAAATGCCATTATGAGACTTTCAAGAAGTATGCATGAACTTAAACTTTTCGCCATTTAATATTTTGTGAAAAAACTTTTTACATGGAGAATATCAATAGAAGCGGAATTTAATTAGCTTTCCATTGATATATTTCTTTTTCTGATAAATAAATTAGAATTATGCATATATTAGCGTTAACTAAATAAATAACATCATGAAATCGGGTAATTTCCCAGATTTCATGATGTTATTTATTTAGTTAACGCTAATTTATGCATGGTTCTAATTAATTTATCAGAAAAGGAAATATATCAATGGAAAGCTAATTAAATTCCGCTTCTATTGATATTCTCCATGTAAAAAGTTTTTTTCACAAAATATTAAATGGCGAAAAGTTTAAGTTCATGCATATTTCTTGAAAGTCTCCTAATGGCATTTCTTTAGTGTGTTTTACGGTTTTTTTATTTGATAATATTATAGAACAAACATTTCCGAAGATAACAGTATATATTTTATATTGATAAACATATATTAGGTAGGAAATTATACGATTTCATGATTTTTTATATCTAGTTAACGCTAATTTATGCATGCCGCTAATTCATTTATCACTAAACGAAATATATCAATGGAAAGCTAATTAAACTCCGCTTCTATTGATATTCTCCATGTAAAATGTTTGCGAGCAAAATATTAAATGGCGAAGAGTTTAAGTTAATGCATATTTCTTGAAGTCTCATAATGGCCTTTTCTTTGTGTTTTTACGGTTTTTTATTTGATAATATTATAGAACAAACATTTCCGAAGATAACAGTATATCTTTTATACTGATAAACATTATATTAGGTAGGTAAACTTGTACGGGGAGCGGAGCGGGTGGCATCCTTATGGTGTGACGTCACGGGCGATCCACCAGGCCTTATCATCTCGGTGGCCACGGTGTGTGTGTGTGTGTGTGTGTGTGTGTGTGTGTGTGTGTGTGTGTGTATTTGTGTGTGTGTGTGTGTGTGTGTGTGTGTGTGTGTGTGTGTGTGTGTGTGTGTGTGTGTGTGTGTGTGTGTGTGTGTGTGTGTGTGTGTGTGTGTGTGTGTGTGTGTTTTTTGTTGGTTTGTCGTCCAGTTCCGTTTTATTCTCATTTAAATCTAGCTTTATAATAATCTGATAACCTCAAATTTCTTCACTTCATAATAAATGCCATAGAAAAAAATATTCAAATTAATAAAAAGATACACCTCTAAGTTTTCTAAGGTAAACAAAAATATCGGTACAGGTAAATACACAGGTCAAAATACAGGAAAAAACACAAATATATTAAAATAAAACCGAATTACAAGAAGTCAACACATTTTTAGCTACAAATTGACGCATCATAAACTATTCTTTCACTCATTAATTAACGGGGCAAAAAAAAAGGGGTAATTAAAAAAAATTAATAATAAGAGGCAGCAAAGAATTCAATGATGATTATTTTCCAGAGTTGGTTATTTTTTTGCTTCGATTTAACCATTGAACACACCGAGGTCTGCGTCGTAATTATGTAACTTAATGAGTCAGGGATGAATAACCGAGGCATCGTTAGTCATTCATTCATTTCGAGAGACTGTGAACCGACTCTCCGAACTTGCCAAAGACGACAAAACAGGGAAAAAAAATAATGTAATTGAGAAGTTATCTGAAATATATATTGCATTTTGAGGTGACAGTGCAAGAACATACTGTCGCCATAACTTGAGTAAAAAGTAAAGTTATGATACACATAGATAACTTACCTGAATGTAGATTGTAGAGTGGTGCGTGCGTCTCTCTCTCTCTCTCTCTCTCTCTCTCTCTCTCTCTCTCTCTCTCTCTCTCTCTCTCTCTCTCTCTCTCTCTCTCTCTCTCTCTCTCTCTCGCTCTCTCTCTCTCTCTCCAAAACACGGCAGCAGTACATACCTGTAAAGAGAGGAAACAATTGTTAGATATAAAATATTCATAGAAAAGTATTCACATAACAATAGTTCGCTGGTATTTCATTTATCCGTCACATCGATCGACCTGCCCACACCTGACCACCACAATGAATAATTTCTCAACAGTAAGGTTGCCTTCTAAATGATTGGAAAAATAAGGTGTTTTCAACTTATTATATTCTCTAAGGTTCCTCCTGTCTCACCCATGGCACACTTTACACGCCTCTCAAGACCCACACACCACCACCAATGGACACGACACCTTAATTATCTTGTTTCTGCGGGAGCCGTGTGTACCCAGAGGCCTCACCACCAACACCACCGCCACTACTACCACCACCACCACCACCACCGCCGCCACCATCACCAACACCTCTAACACACAAAGGTAAGGCCACCAAGCGCCCCTTTCTTGCCTTATCTCCCCAAGATTGAAATAATAAGCACGTGTTGTATTAATAAATCCATGTGAACCATCCAGTAAAATCATCGACATTCATAACATTCACAACGGCAAAACACATACACACACACACACACACACACCCACACACCCACACACACTCCTCTTGCCTGTATACGCAAACTTCATATTTCTGACAAGTCGACTAGATTTATGAATTTTTTCCGAGGTTCCCGTCAGACTTGATTCCCGCGACGTCTTGGCCGCCGAGGACCCTGAGGAGAGGGTCTGGTGTGATGGCTGCTTCAAAGGGCTGTGTGTGTGGCGCCGCCGTCACCATCCAGGCGGAGGAGGCTCCCGAGGCATCAAGGCGTGTGTGTAGTATGTATGTCGGCTTTGATGCCGCTGTGTTTGTGACCGGGATCGCGTGCATCACCAGTGTTTTCCTGTCGGTATGTAGGGTGAGGGTCGTAGGATGAGAGGGGCCTGCGCCGCCACTCGTCATGGCATACAACCCGTGCCGGCCTAATTACTTCACCTACACCTACGCAACACCTTACTACTTCACCTCCATGTGCTTGGGGAAAAGTGATTCCTTCAAGAACCAATAACCAGTTTACGAATATTAAAGTATTTGCTTACGAAAATGATTCTTCATTCAATACGAATGAATACGCCCTAACAAAGACTATACACATACACTATCAATTCAAGAGTACTTTTTCACAGAAGAAAACAAAAAGCGCGGTTCACGGAGATAAATTTTAACCACAAATACAACAAATAGTTTTCTACGAACGTATTAGTTATTTTTAAAAGATTATTCTGGTTATGAGAAGTCCGTTTACAAATCATCATATTTTGTGGATTTTTTTGTGTTACAATAGTACATTGTTTAAAAGTAGCAATTAACGGTTAAGCTACAAGCTATTGAAATATCTACCGTCAATAAGCCAGGCGTTCATAAAAGATTGGTTGGTTTATAGTTTGACCTTTTTTTTTATCATTATCAACTATAATTATATATATCAAAATACACAAAACTGCATCACCCAAAGCAATCACTCTACACTCTACATGTTTACCGGAATAACTATTACAATTTTATATTAGCGTCATCATCTGCTCCATGTTCCCCAACCCTCCCACCGCCACTACTTGTCACACGAACACAACGAGAGATTCCCTTTAAAACACACCACGCAGATACACTCACTGAACGAAACATTTCACGCCAGAATTTGTTCACATTTACACTGACAGCGACTTTGTCTTTCCCTTCCCTCCCTTC
>JACEEZ010020757.1:80000-82500 GCA_016584305.1 Chionoecetes opilio
ATTTAATACATAAGGAGATATTGACTTAAAAGGACGTGTGTTTTTCTGCATTGTATAAGTAGATGGTCCGATTACCGGTACTGTTCTGTTGTATCATTATATTACCGGTACTGTTCTGTTGTATCATTATATTGCCTGTACTGTTCTGTTGTATCATTATATTACCGGTACTGTTCTGTTGTATCATTATATTACCGGTACTGTTCTGTTGTATCATTATATTACCGGTACTGTTCTGTTGTATCATTATATTACCGGTACTGTTCTGTTGTATCATTATATTACCGGTACTGTTCTGTTGTATCATTATATTACCGGTACTGTTCTGTTGTATCATTATATTACCGGTACTGTTCTGTTGTATCATTATATTACCGGTACTGTTCTGTTGTATCATTATATTACCGGTACTGTTCTGTTGTATCATTATATTACCGGTACTGTTCTGTTGTATCATTATATTACCGGTACTGTTCTGTTGTATCATTATATTACCGGTACTGTTCTGTTGTATCATTATATTACCGGTACTGTTCTGTTGTATCATTATATTACCGGTACTGTTCTGTTGTATCATTATATTACCGGTACTGTTCTGTTGTATCATTATATTACCGGTACTGTTCTGTTTTTATCATTATATTACCGGTACTGTTCTGTTGTATCATTATATTACCGGTACTGTTCTGTTGTATCATTATATTACCTGTACTGTTCTGTTGTATCATTATATTACCGGTACTGTTCTGTTGTATCATTATATTACCGGTACTGTTCTGTTGTATCATTATATTACCGGTACTGTTCTGTTGTATCATTATATTACCTGTACTGTTCTGTTGTATCATTATATTACCGGTACTGTTCTGTTGTATCATTATATTACCGGTACTGTTCTGTTGTATCATTATATTACCGGTACTGTTCTGTTGTATCATTTATTACCGGTACTGTTCTGTTGTATCATTATATTACCGGTACTGTTCTGTTGTATCATTATATTACCGGTACTGTTCTGTTGTATCATTATATTACCGGTACTGTTCTGTTGTATCATTATATTACCGGTACTGTTCTGTTGTATCATTATATTACCGGTACTGTTCTGTTGTATCATTATATTACCGGTACTGTTCTGTTGTATCATTATATTACCGGTACTGTTCTGTTGTATCATTATATTACCGGTACTGTTCTGTTGTATCATTATATTACCGGTACTGTTCTGTTGTATCATTATATTACCGGTACTGTTCTGTTGTATCATTATATTACCTGTACTGTTCTGTTGTATCATTATATTACCGGTACTGTTCTGTTGTATCATTATATTACCGGTACTGTTCTGTTGTATCATTATTTACCGGTACTGTTCTGTTGTATCATTATATTACCTGTACTGTTCTGTTGTATCATTATATTACCGGTACTGTTCTGTTGTATCATTATATTACCGGTACTGTTCTGTTGTATCATTATATTACCGGTACTGTTCTGTTGTATCATTATATTACCGGTACTGTTCTGTTGTATCATTATATTACCGGTACTGTTCTGTTGTATCATTATATTGCCGGTACTGTTCTGTTGTATCATTATATTACCGGTACTGTTCTGTTGTATCATTATATTACCGGTACTGTTCTGTTGTATCATTATATTACCGGTACTGTTCTGTTGTATCATTATATTACCGGTACTGTTCTGTTGTATCATTATATTACCGGTACTGTTCTGTTGTATCATTATATTACCGGTACTGTTCTGTTGTATCATTATATTACCGGTACTGTTCTGTTGTATCATTATATTACCGGTACTGTTCTGTTGTATCATTATATTACCGGTACTGTTCTGTTGTATCATTAGATTACCGGTACTGTTCTGTTGTATCATTATATTACCGGTACTGTTCTGTTGTATCATTATATTACCGGTACTGTTCTGTTGTATCATTATATTACCGGTACTGTTCTGTTGTATCATTATATTACCGTACTGTTCTGTTGTATCATTATATTACCGGTACTGTTCTGTTGTATCATTATATTACCTGTACTGTTCTGTTGTATCATTATATTACCGGTACTGTTCTGTTGTATCATTATATTACCGGTACTGTTCTGTTGTATCATTATATTACCGGTACTGTTCTGTTGTATCATTATATTACCGGTACTGTTCTGTTGTATCATTATATTACCGGTACTGTTCTGTTGTATCATTATATTACCGGTACTGTTCTGTTGTATCATTATATTACCTGTACTGTTCTGTTGTATCATTATATTACCGGTACTGTTCTGTTGTATCATTATATTACCGGTACTGTTCTGTTGTATCATTATATTACCGGTACTGTTCTGTTGTATCATTATATTGCCTGTACTGTTCTGTTGTATCATTATATTACCGGTACTGTTCTGTTGTATCATTATATTACCGGTACTGTTCTGTTGTATCATTATATTACCGGTACTGTTCTGTTGTATCATTATAT
>JACEEZ010020757.1:87500-90000 GCA_016584305.1 Chionoecetes opilio
CAACTGATAAAATGTTCCTACTTTCACCAATTTAAAATTCCTTTCTCTAACTCTCCTCATTACTTAAATCATTACCACCCAAATTATTGCTATCATTATCATTACCATTATTATTACTGACATTGCACAACACATACAATTAAAATAAATTATCATCACCATAATTATCGTATTATTATTATGATTGACATTTTACCTCACACATCATTAAAATCAATGAGTACCCTTACTTAACCCTCCCTCCCTCCCTCCCTCCCTTCCCTCCCTCTCCCCATTACTCCCTCACTCCCACCTTCCTCCCACACCTCCCCCCCCACATTACCCAGGGATAAATCGCGTCCCGGGCGGGATATATAGGGTCGCTGAGCCCATTCAGAGTGACTTAGGGGGACAATTTAGCATTATTTTGCCCCTAACCGCGGTCTCGGTGGCTAGAATCTGACGCGGGTGTAAAATATCACAATACAACGAATTTACGACTGAAAACTGTGCGCATTTCCTACTGGCGTGCGGACTCTCTCCTCTCTCTCTCTCTCTCTCTCTCTCTCTCTCTCTCTCTCTCTCTCTTACTGTGTCTGTCTCTCTCTCTCTCTGTCTGTCTCTCACTGTATCTCTCTCTCTCTCTCTGTCTCTGTCTCTGTCTCTGTCTCTCTCTCTCTCTCTCTCTCTCTCTCTCTCTCTCTCTCTCTCTCTCTCTCTCTCCCTCTCTCTCTTTCTTCTCTCTCTCTCTCTCTCTTTCTCTCTCTCTCTCTCTCTCTCTCTCTCTCTCTCTCTCTTCTCTCTCTCTCTCTCTCTCTCTCTCTCTCTCTGTCCGTGTCTCACTTTGTCTGCTTTTGTCTCTCCGTCTGTCTCTCTGTTTCTGTCTTTCATTCTGTCTCTCTCTCTTCCTGTGTATGTGTGTGTATGTGTGTGTGTGCTAAATCTCCTGTTATCAAAATAGTACTAACAATAAAATGGGTAAAGTAGACAGCCAGTACAATCATTGATAAAATACAAATAATATAAGTCATGGAACCTTACGAGATAGAAATATTTAGTCGTAATTTTAAAGGCGATGAAATGTTATAAGATTGAAGAGTGAGTGAGTGAATGCAAAAGGGAGGTGAAAGTTTATGTTATTTGGAACTCTAAACAGATAAAAAAGATGATTTATTCACGAGAAGATATAGCAGAAAGGATCGATTATGTTCTCTCTCTCTCTCTCTCTCTCTCTCTCTCTCTCTCTCTCTCTCTCTCTCTCTCTCTCTCTCTCTCTCTCTCTCTCTCTCTCTCTCTCCTCACAAAACTTCCACGCTTGTCACTTCTCCACAACTCAACAAACTTTCATTCCATTCCTTTCTATCAACAACTACTCCACTGCGCTCTATATCATCCACTCACGGCTAACACATTCACTTCATAATCCACTCGACGCCTTCCACTTGCCTGTCCTTCCACCTCCACCCCCTTTCCTACCCCTACCTCCTCCTCCACCCCCTTCCTTGCCCCCTACCTCCACCTCCAAGCCCTTCCCTGCCCCCTACTACCTCCTCCACACTCCCTCCACCTCCACCTCTATCCATCCCCCCCTACCTCCTCCACCTAAACCTCCACCCCTTCCCTTCCCTTGCACCCCCTCCCTTCCTCCTCCACCTTCAGATACTTCACCCGTCCAGCAGAAACAAATTAGTGACTGGTCGACTGGCATTCATTATTCATTCTCCCAGTTTTTACTCTCTTTTCTGCAGGAGAGAAAGAGGGGGAGAGAGAGAGAGAGAGAGAGAGAGAGAGAGAGAGAGAGAGAGAGAGAGAGAGAGAGAGAGAGAGAGAGAGAGAGAGAGAAGAGAGAGAGGAGAGAGAGAGAGAGAGAGAGAGAGAGGAGAGAGAGAGAGCGGAGTCCTACGTTCTGATTTAGGATTCAGGAACGGTCGTGTGTGTGTGTGTGTGTGTGTGTGTGTGTGTGTGTGTGTGTGTGTGTGTGTGTGTGTGTGTGTGTGTGTGTGTGTGTGTGTGTGTGTGTTATCATTATCGTTATCTCCAGACCAGTTTAGTAATAGACCATACCAAGCAAAGACCACATTACCTAATAAGGGTCTTATACTGCCTATCAGACCAATTTAAGGCTACATCAACGAGTATATATCAACGAGGAACATTAACGAAGAACATTAACAAGGACATTAACGAAGAACATCAACGAAGAACATCAAAGAAGAACATCAATAAGGCTACATCAATGAAAGCTTAACACAAGGTTGGGTCTGAACTGCCTGGTCTTTGGGTCTGTGGGTCTAAGCTGATTGCCTCAGAGCCAGACCACATACGCTAACTGTAGGTTCGCATCCTTTAACTCATGTCTTTTACTATTTTATTATATTCAAGTAAGTAAGTAAGTAAGTAAGTAAGTAAGTAAGTAAGTATGTCCGCGATACAACTTATTGAGGTACACATACAAATTACACCACTGTCAGCCGCTCTTTGTAACTATAAAGTTAAGTATGTCGGGCTTATCACATCTTAT
>JACEEZ010020757.1:95000-105000 GCA_016584305.1 Chionoecetes opilio
CAGCTTGGAGGCGGCCTTGTAGGGAGGGCGAGGCAGTGAACAAGGTAATGGGGGGTAATGGGGCAGGATAATGGTCAGTAATTGCAAACAACATCGACCATTAAGCAAATTCATCGCCCTTCCTCGTGTTTCCTCCGCCACCACCACCACTGCCACCACCACCACCCACCACCACCACCACCACTGCCACCACCACCACCACCACCACCACCACTGCCACCACCACCACCGCCACCACCACCACTGCCACCACCACCACCACCACCACCACCACCACCACCACCACTGCCCACCACCACCACCACCACCACCACCACCACTGCCACCACCACCACCCACCACCACCACTCCACCACCACCACCACTGCACCACCACACCACCACTGCCACCCCACCACCACCACCACCACCACTCCCACCACCACCACCACCACCAACCACGCCACCACCACCACCACGCCACCACCACCACTCCACCACCACCACCACCACCACCACCACCACCACTCCACCACCACCACCACACCACCACCACTCCACCACCACCACCACCCCACCACCCCACCCACCACCACCACTCCACCACCACCACCGCCACCACCACCACCACCGCCACCACCACCGCCACGCCACCAACGCCGCCGCCACCACACCACACCCCTACAACCACCACCACTGCCACCACCACCACCACCTGCCACCCACCACCCCCACCACCCCACACCACCACCACCACCACCACCACCACACCACCACCACCAACCAAGACCACCACTACCACCACCGCCACCCACCCCCCTACACCACCACACCACCCCACCACCACCAAGACCACCACCACCACCACCACCACCCCCACCACCACCAAGACCACCACCGCCACCCACCCCTCTACACCACCACCACCATCACCACCACCACCACAGGTACGAAGACTCAAGTAATAACATAGTCCAAGCAGAACTTCAACTTTAATAAACTTCACGAACTTCTGAAACAATTTTTTTTTGACCTCGACTTTTAAACTTTAGCAAATGTGTGAACCTTAAATGTTAATAAAAGCAAGTTATACACGGGCAACATGGCAAGCTTGCATTAGAACTATAAACTATAATGGTATACACGATGAGAAAACTTTATAGATGTAACTGTATTTCTGTCATGGAAATACAAGGATATACACCACGCAGACTGGTACAATACATGTATTATACTCGTACTGTTCCTGTGCAAAACCTGTACTATATGGGTGGTAAATGCTTGGAATGGACTCAGTCGTTAGGTAGTTAGTACAGAGTCATTAGGGAGCTTTAAAAGGAGACCAGATAAATTCATGGATGGGGATGAAAGGTGGATGTAGGTAGTGTTAAGTAACAGGAACTACCACGTGTAGGTCTCGCGGCCTCTTGTAGCTTCCTTATTTTCTTATGTTCTTATATTATGTTCTATGTTCTTATATATACTCGTTCTGTTCCCATGCAATACCTGTACTATACTCGTGCAATACCTGAGTGGTACAGTAATCAAGCAGGCAACTCGAATGATGATGGACGTTCATGTTAGCAGAATGGCGATAGATTAATGTAAAAATCAATGCCCTGTCTATCGTTAATTGATGGCCATTAAGTTGATAAATAGGAGCAATAATAATTACCTGTTTCGCACCTGGGCAAAATATGATGATGATGGATTACAATTATTAGGTGTGATTATGATTATATGTGTGTGTGTGTGTGTGTGTGTGTGTGTGTGTGTGTGTGTGTGTGTGTGTGTGTGTGTGTGTGTGTGTGTGTGTGTGTGTGTGTGTGTGTGTGTGTGTGTGTGTGTGTGTGTGTGTGTGTGTTATACGTACATGTTTTCGCACTTATACAACACTGAAATATATCTGTATAAATGTGTATGTAGGAGTTAAATCGATCACTCATTAACCTCGAGGGAACAAGACACTTCCTTGAACTAAATTGGCTCACCTCCCTTTCTTTATTGTCTTACTGTCTTCTTTATAGGGACTCTCTCTCTCTCTCTCTCTCTCTCTCTC
The DNA here is from genome assembly GCA_016584305.1 of Chionoecetes opilio. Taxonomy (NCBI): domain Eukaryota; kingdom Metazoa; phylum Arthropoda; class Malacostraca; order Decapoda; family Majidae; genus Chionoecetes; species Chionoecetes opilio. The sequence goes on from JACEEZ010020757.1 coordinate 97,039, forward strand.
TCTCTCTCTCTCTCTCTCTCTCTCTCTCTCTCTCTCTCTCTCTCTCTCTCTCTCTCTCTCAACTTAGCGGGCTTTTTGTTACCTCTTTTCTTTTTTTTACCCTTGGCCAGTCCTTTGTCATGTAAAAAAAACCCACTTAATTTCTGTTGAATCAATCAGTCATGACATCGATTTTATGAGCTAGCTTATCCACCAGTCTATCCATCTGGCCATCCATCCGTCATTCGATATATCTATCTCTACTTCCATCCGTCTATACATCTGGTCATCCATCTATCCATCCATCCATCAATTCATCTATCTATACTTCAGCCCGTCCATCGATCCATCTATCTATCTATATCCCTGTCCATCTATCATACATCGATCCATCTATCTATCTATCTATCTATCTATCTATCAATCCATCTATCTATCTATATCCCTCTGTTCATCTATCCTATATCTATCCATCTGTCTATCTATCCATCTGTCTATCTATACATCTGTCTATCTATCCTATATCTATTCATCTGTCTATCTATCCATCTGCCTATCTATCCTATATCTATCCATCTGTCTATCTATATCCCTGTCCATCTATCAAAGGCAAGGCCACCGTCATGTTGGACAAGTGAGAAACCCCAAAGGGAGTAAGTTCGTTAGCGAGAATGTGAGATAGTGTGTGTAGGAGGAGGAGGAGGAGGAGGAGGAGGAGGAAGAGGAAGAGGAGGATAGGAGGAGGAGGGGAAGAGGGAGGAGGAGAGGAGGAGGAGGAGGAGGTAGAGGTAAGGACGGATTATCGTCAGCAGCAGTGGACGTTCTTTGGATGGCAGCTTGGTGGAAGAGAAGTGTGGATTGGGGAGGTTGGAAGAGATTTGCTGTGTTTTCATGGAACAGTGGCCAGTCGTTTGTGCATGTAAAAAACTGTGTTGTGTGGTGTGTGTGATGTGTGGGGACTGTTTTGTGGTGTAGGTTTTGCATGTGTGTGTGTGTTGTGGCTCGTTCTGTGGTTTGTGGTTGTGTGTTGTGTTGTATCGTGTATGATGTGGTGATGTGTCATTGTTCCATCTCAGTGTGCTGTGTGTGTTAGCTGTGCTGTGTGTGTTGTAGGTGTGTGTGATTGTGTGATGTGTGTCTATCTTTGTTGCTGTATGTGTTGTTGTTTATCGTGTGTAGTCTGTTGTCTATGTGTCCCTCTGTGTGTTATGCTATTTTGCATCGTGTGTGTGTTGTCGTGTGCGTGTTTATCATGTGTTTTGTTATTATTCGTGTGTGTGTTGTGTAGTCTGTGTATGTGTGTGTTGTATGTACTCGTGTCGTTTGTTCCTGTGGTCATCGTGTTCAGGCAGGCACGTGTTGTGGTGGTGAGAACGTGGGTGTGTGTGCTTAGTGGGTGTGAATGTGGATGTGTGTGTGTGGGATGTGGGAGTGAGGATGGGTGGGAGTGTGGAGTGAGGTGGTGTGGTGTGTGTGTGTGTGTGTGTGAGTGGTGAGGTGTGGGTGAGTGTGTGGGTAGGTGTAGAGGTGTGAGGTGGGTGTGGTGGGGGGTAGGGTGTGGTGTGGGAGGTAAGTAGCGAAGGAAAAGAGGAAATCGCAGCAGGAGGAGTGTGATAAGCAGGTGGAAGAGGATGGTGATTGATACGCAGAAAGATATATGACATGTTAGGATGGAAATCAGGATTTGCTAGTTGTGTTCTGTGTGAGATCTGTGTGGATAAAGTGATGTTTTGACTGATTTCATCTAAACTAAAACAATATGAACTCTACTAACAAATTTAATCCACACTCAATACAATCTAGACATACTAAATCATATACTATACTAATCTACATATATTACTAATCGCGAACAACGATAACAAAAATATACTACAACACATTCAACTCTACTACTATTACTAATCCTACTACTATTAACTAATCTATTACTAACTACTACTATTTTATTTACTGACTAGAAATTCTTGACTCTTGTGCGAAACTTGACGATTTTGTGTCACGGATAAGTGATGCACAGAAGGATACTAGTTTTTCTAAATTTCAGCTGTACTTTATCATTGTTCCCCATATTATCAGGTCAACATAGGCATCATTTTAAGCATGAGACCTTAAGATAGATTGGATTTTTCGCCTCGTTAAATAAAATAGATTATACTACTACTACTATAATAATAAAAGGAGACAAAAAACACACCTTTACCCAACAATTTAACACCCTGGAGCCTTTCATCACCCAGCAGTACTAATCTCTATTACTTTATATCTATTTATTATCCATCATTTATATATTATCTCTATTTATTTATGATCTATATTTACTAAGAGGTCTTTTTTTTGCCATGGGGACGTTGGAGGGGGGTGAGGCTGGGAGGAGGGGCGTGGCATGGGGGGTCGTGGCATGGGGGGGCGTGGCTTGGGGGGAGGGGGGCATGGCTTGAGGGGGGCTTGGCTTGGGGGTGCGTGGCTGGGGGGGGTCAGTGTAAGGGCCTCGTCACATACATACGAGCAATAGCGTAATGGCGATGGCGTGTGTTACTTCCCCGGGACACAGCCAACTAGGTTATGGCGCCGTGTTATTGGCGCTCATGCCGGACTGTGTGATGGTGCGTGCACATCTTTCTGTGGCGTTATGTTATTGTTTACATCTCTCTCTCTCTCATTTGACAAAATATTACCCAGAATATTACCAATTTTTAACCAGTTGCACATTATTTCGAAGTCCTCTCTCTCTCAGCCCAAAAATCTCTCTCTCTCTCTCTCTCTCTCTCTCTCTCTCTCTCTCTCTCTCTCTCTCTCTCTCTCTCTCTCTCTCTCTCTCTCTCTCTCTCTCTCTCTCTCTACTATCTTATTTCTTACTAAAAACGTGGATAAATAAAAGGCGAAAATTACGACCTTATGAAAGACTATCCTACAAAGTCACACAAAAAAATAATAAATCGATGCTCATTATGATGTTGTAAGTCTCTTAGCTCTACTAAAAACACAATATTTTTGTTTGTAATCGAGTGCTTTAAATCTTATAAACTATTAAACCAATTATTAGTGTTTGCATATGGATATATTTGCTGACTTACACATACAGGGAGACTAACAGACGGACAGACAAGGCAACACAGACATACCAACATGCATCACACACAGACAGAAGTTAGTTTAGTTTAGATTAGTTAGTTTAGCAAAGACAGTTAGTGTGACTTACAAACTGGAGACAGAGGAACAGACAGGTAGACAGATATATAGATTGACACACACACACACACACACACACACACACCACACACACACACACACACACACACACAGGCAGAAATACAGACATATATACAGACAAGCAAACATACAGACCCACCCACACACACACACACACACCCACACCCCCACACACACACAGACACACAACCTCCTCACTGTGTCTGGCAGGGAAAGGGAGGAAGCTGTAGAGGTGGAATTCGTGCGCCATCTTCTGTGATTTCCCGAGGGCGTCTCCACACTCCCTCCTGCAGGCTGCCGCGGAAATCATTTACCGGAAAACCTGACTTGAAATATCCCTGAATCCTCCACTCCGCATCAACCTTCGCGCCCCTCTCTCTCTCTCTCTAACTCTCTCTCGTGTTGCTCGTTCTCTCTCTCTCTCTCTCTCTCTCTCTCTCTCTCTCTCTCTCTCTCTCTCTCTCTCTCTCTCTCTCTCTCACACTTACCGGTCTCTCTCTATTTCTCTCTCGGTCACTCGGTCGGTCACTCACTCACTCACTCGGTCTTTCCACACAACTCACTCACTCCACACACAACTCTCTCTCTCTCTCTCTCTCTCTCTCTCTCTCTCTCTCTCTCTCTCTCTCTCTCTCTCTCTCTCTCTCTCTCTCTCCACACACACACACACACACACCCAGACACGGATAATTAATGCCATGAAGGATATTAATGAAGAGAAATTGCAGCAGAAGGGAGGAGAGAAGGGGGGAAGGGAGAAGAGGTCGAGGAGAGGGAGGGGAAGAAGGGGGGCGAGGGAGGTGTAAGGGGCAAGGGAGGGGAAGAAGGGGGCGAGGGAGGGGTAAGGGGCAAGGGAGGGGGGCGAGGAGGGTCAGGGAGGCTCTCAGTGCTGACTTTATATGCAACTTTGAAAACTTTGAATTCCCTTTTGGGGCCGAAATACGAGCGCTCTTCATGTTTATGGTTTAGGGACGCGGCCTGAGCCATGCGTGGGATTCAATCTTTTTTTATGTCATCTTTAAGGAGCGAGGACTGTGTGATGTAGTTTATTTCACGCTCGTAATTTTAGTATTTTCATTTTATAGTTCACGCTCTTAAGACTTTGTAATGCCCAGCAGGGGTGACGGGCTGGACTGTAATGTTTTAGAAGCATTGTTAACGTCTCTTCATGATAATTATTAAACTATGATATAAATATTTTAGAAGCACAGTTCACGTCTCTTCATAATATAATAATTACTATGATATAAATATTTTAGAAGCACAGTTCACGTCTCTAGATAATATAATAATTTCTATGATATAAATATTTTAGAAGCACAGTTCACGTCTCATCATAACATAATAATTACTATGATATAAATATTTTAGAAGAGCCAGTTCACGTTCTAATAAATATAATTACTATGATATAAATATTTTAGAAGCACAGTTCACGTCTCATCATAACATAATAATTACTATGATATAAATATTTTAGAAGCACAGTTCACATCTCTAGATAATATAATAATTACTATGATATAAAATAATAAAATACTCTTAACATTGATTCAGCAAGGCAAGATGATATAAATAAAGATCTAGACATTATAGAAAGAATATAATACAGATAAAATTGATGCCTAGATTAATGTAATACACTTAAGATATAATGCCCGGCGGGGGTGACGTGCTGGACTGTAATGTTTTAGAAGCACTGTTAACGTCTCATCCTAATAAAATAATTACTATGATGTAAATTAAATAAGACTTAAAATTATTCAAGACGGTAAGATCGCTACCTAATACATCTTGCCTGTACTATTTTAGAAGCATTGTACACGTCTCTTCATAATAAAATAATAACTGTGACATAAATAATATCATACACTTATAATGGATTCAACAAGGCAAGATCATTAAAACATCAACTTCCTACATAACGTAATATAACCTTCCTTATATACGTAAAATATGACCCTTTGTTTATGCCATTTGCATTTTTTTGTGAGCTATTTTTGTATATTATTTTCTACACCCTTGCCATCCATGAACGATAGAAAGGAAAGTAATTTAAAGCGTATACAAATAAAAAAAAAATAGTCATTGTTGATACATTCGTGTTTGGTGGTTGATTTGGAATTCTGAACGATTCTCAAATTTGCTTTACACACAGACACACACACAGATATATATATACACACACACACACACACACACACACACACACACACACACAAACAAATTTCAGGTGCAACACACAAGACAGCATAACAAGTGAATCGAGAATGGAACATGTTTCACCACGACATCTTCAAAGACAAGAAAGGAGAACCAGTGGGGCGCCGAGGAAACAAACACACGAACACACACACGGCCAGAGAAATGGAAAGTGCGACGCCAATACCAAAAGCTAAATAAACAAAACTATACAAATACATGAAAAAAAGGGATATAAAGGAACCCCTTTTCCCCCAAAAAAGAGCTAAATATATCAAACTGAAAATCAAGCAAAATTATATTCGTAGTGGTAGTAGTAGTAGCAACAGTAGTAGTAGTAGTAGTAGTAGTAGTAGTAGTAGTAGTAGTAGTAGTAGTAGTAGTAGTAGTAGTAGTAGTAGTAGTAGTAGTAGTAGTAGTAGTAGAAGAAGTAGTAGTAGTAGTAGTAGTAGTAGTAAAAACAGTATAAGTAGTACTATTAGTGGTAAAATTATCATTATTACTATCATCATTATTATTATCATTATTATCATCTGTAGAAGTAGTAGTAATAACAGCAGTAGTATTAGTAGTAGTAGTCGTAGTAGTAGTAGTAGTAGTAGTAGTAGTAGTAGTAGTAGTAGTAGTAGTAGTAGTAGTAGATAAAATAATAATAGTAGTAGCAAACCTCCCAACAACACTGATAAAAAAAACACGAGGGAGGGAATACCACAAGGAACCCGAGATGACGAGGGGGGCGGAGGGGCGAAGGGGGCGGTGTTCCTGTAATATGCAGCGACAGGGGGCGACCAGCGATTAACCGTAACGCCCCCCCCCCGTTGCCACCCCGCCCCCCCTGCCCTAACAAGCTCTTTCAGGTACGGAAATGAAGCTCCGGCCCTCTAATTTTCCCCATAACGATCCCTTTCTCTTCTGGGGGACGCAACTGCGGGTGTTATTAAGGAAGACATTACTGGATCACACGGGGGGAAGGGGGGGTTAGAGAGAGAGAGAGAGAGAGAGAGAGAGAGAGAGAGAGAGAGAGAGAGAGAGAGAGAGAGAGAGAGAGAGAGAGAGAGAGAGAGAGAGAGAGAGGAGAGAGGAGAGGAGAGAGAGAGAGAGAGAGAGAGAGAGAGGTACATTCAAACGGAGTAAATAGCCAGACAGAAACACAGAAATACAAGACACAACATTGGTATTGTAATTTCGTTCTAGACCACAAAGAAAACTAAGACTGCGTATCATTGAGAAACAAACTACCGATAGAAAGATAACAGAATAACCTAACCTTAACCTAATCCTCATCCTAAACTTTAACCTAATTTGAACTCAAGTGACCCAACCTTTAATATTTCAAAAAACCTTAATTTTTCTCATTAATTTTGTTTGTTACATTTTCTTTAGATTTTAATTTCTATTTGATTTCTAACATAAACTATCTTTAAAAACTAACTTTTTCCGTTAATTTTCTTTTGATTCTTTCTGATTGCCAATCCACCTACCCACACACACCCACAAACACACACCCACACCCACACACACCCACACACACGCACCCACCCACCCACCCATACACAAACCCACCCACCCATACACACCCACACCCACCCACACACCCACACACACCCACCCACACACCCACACCCACTCTCACACACCTACACACACACCTACCCTCCACCACCCACCCATCTCCAAAGTTAAGAATCGGACAAGACCTCAAACGGCAGACATAAGGCCGGATAAATAACAGAACGCTTTGTCTGGTGGCCTCGCTGCCTTCACGATTACTGACGCCAATACCAATTTATCGCCCCGTGAACGCCAGCCGCCCTCCAAACCCTATTGATCTGCGGTTGTGTCACGCCCCCCTAATGCCCCTCCGCTACTAATACAACGACATGGGTGGGTATTGCAGGATGGGGTATTTGGCAGAACTGATTACGGCCTCACCTGTACCCACCTCACTTTTTTTTACCTGTGCCCATCACTTTTTTTTCCCCATCACAAAGGACGATCCCAGGGTAAGACAAAAGAAGTAACAACAACAACTAGTAACATCTAACTACAACTAAGTAATAACCTGTACTAAACACCTCCTCTACCTCTACCTCTACCTCTACCTCTATCTCCTCTACGGAATAATGTTTGAAGTTATCTGTCGTTTTCAAGTGTGTCATTATTTCCTCTTGTATGTTGTAGGAAAATGTTATATATTAAAAAAATGTTCAATGGGAAAATGTTATAGTTATACTGGGAGGCTTTACGTGATTTCTTTTTCTCTCTGCTCTGAACAAAATCACAATTAGGTCAATTTCTATCAAAGGGAAACACACACACACACACACTCACACTCACTCACACACACACACACACCACACACACACCCACACATACATATACACGTCTATACAACATGGAAAAAGAAAGCGAGAGATTGATTGATTGATTGTAAAGCCAAAAAAAAAGGGGAAATGTACCAGACATCAGAGGTCATATTGCACACACACACAGAGAGAGAGAGAGAGAGAGAGAGAGAGAGAGAGAGAGAGAGAGAGAGAGAGAGAGAAGGAGAGAGAGAGAGAGAGA
>JACEEZ010020758.1:0-130000 GCA_016584305.1 Chionoecetes opilio
ATGAAAATATAACATAAGTATAATCCTCCAATGGGAGAAACATAAAAGCTCTGAAATTAAAATTGTGGATTTGGAAAATTTTGCTGCAAAAAGCTTTCTTCACAACTAGTCCTGTCCTGCGTGTATAGAGTAACACCCAAGAGAGAGGCAGGGAAAAGGATAGAAAAAAAAGGCATAAACAAAATAAAATAACACATTAATATATAATTCCCTGCTTTGTAGTGTTCGTTATAGGCACCTAAAACACAAATAAATTCCAGACTGCCCAAGATTGCTTTTTCTCCGTCTTGAAACTTTTTGCAGTGACTATACGTAAAAATGGACAGTTACGGACAGTTAAGGGACAGTTACGTATATGGACAATAGATACAATTGAAACGCCTGAATGTTGTACACATATATTAAAACAAGTGTCTGCAAACCTATGTATCTCCGCCACCAGTAATGGCTGCTGTCCTCGCCAGTCTCCACCATCCTCCAGCCACACATGTCACCGGAGAAGCCACAGCCGGCACACCAATACTCGTCCTCGCCTGACTCACACTGGGTAATGTAGTCGCATGCCTGCCAAGAGGGATGAGGTGACGTGAGTTCCCATACACTGAATTTAACCCCTTCACACCCAGATCTTTTCTTCACTATATAAAAATTATCTGTTGTTAGCCATAAAATTACGAAACTAACTGAATATACCAAATTAGCTAGTGGATAAGGATACCAAACAAGTTATATCGATAAAATATTGCTTATATTCGCTAAAAATTGTCTAATGGTACCCAAATTACAATGAAAATTACGTTCTGGCTCTCAAGGGGTTAAGCAAAATGATATACAAACATACTTAATATTTACGTCATCCCATGAAATTATCCTCACCGTAACGTAACCTCCATCGCTATAAACAAATAACAGTTGCAACACCAAATTTCCCATACAGTGAATTTAAGCAAAATGATATAACAAACACAATTAACATTTACGTCATCCCATGCCATGAAATTATCCTCACCGTAACCTCCATCGCCATAAGCAAATAACAATTGCAACACCAAATGTACCTGTGCCCGGGGAATCTTGGTGCCGTCGTTGCACAAGAAGTAGGCATAAGTGTCATTGGCCGAGCAGAGACCCACGGAAAGGTCGATGTCGTCCACGGCCACTATGTTAGTCTGGTCCATCTCGCCCTGCACGTCCAAGGTCAACCAGTGCTGGGGTGAGGCTCGCAACTCAATCTGTGCAGGAAAAAAGGAAAATATGTGTTCAGCTCATGTTTTAGTTTTTGCTGCATTTTTGTTTTGTTTTGTTATCATGTGTGTTGTCATTTTGGATGGTGTTAATATCATTGTCGTTGTTGTTGCTGCTGTAGAGTAAGAACACTTGAGTTTACATTAAAGGTCTGTAGATCCTTACAATTCGTACACAAATTTCCAGAGTTTATTAAGGGAAAATAGAAAATATTAGAAAATCGATCAAGGGAAAATAACAACCTTACAAGCAATAAAAGAAAGATTTTTAACCCAAGACAAATATGTAACTCACTTGTATTTGGTGCCACTGCAGACCCAGGGAACTGTCCACCTGCTTCAGGACTGTGATTCCCTCAGGCTCAACAGACTTTTTCTGCAGAGTTCCCCCCCGAAAAAGGGAAACAGATTTATAAAATAACTGACATTTATTTTTAATAAATGAAATGAATTTTTTTTTGATTCTTTATGAATGAATTTATAAATGATTTCTTGTTATTCCCCCAGCATAAATGACCGGGGTGAGTGTGGGAATCTCACCTTGTTTCCCATACACGTGGCCCAAAAAAGAGAGGGGCAAGAGTCTGGGATCCACGGCAAACACCTCAGGGGAGCGGGGGCAGCTTTTCCTAGTTTTAAGTCATAAAAGAACAAGTAGTGGCCGTGGGCGTGCCTGTGGTGGGGGTAAAGGGGGTGGACGTACCAAAAGGGAAGGGCCCGGGCCCGGGGGTCATCGGTGACGCGACCTGGAAAAAGCAAATTGTATAAATATCCATAGTATACCATGCCCCCATAAATTGATTGTTTTTGTAAAAAAATATATGAAAAAAAAGTGAGTGTTTACAAACCTTTTTCGTCCACTTTGTCCCCTTTGGGTTGTTTTGCCAGAAAAAATTTCCCTCAAAATCAAAAGTCACGGGGGATGGACAAGCTTTTGGGGCTCACAATGACATCATCCAAACCCAACCCCATTTTTGGGCCCTTTTCAGTGTGACTGGGAATTTCCCAAACCTCCCCACACCCCGGCACAAAAAACCGACACCCCTGGGGAAACCCACGCCAAATATCTTATGAAAATAAAACATATGGAAGAAAATATAAAAACCAAAAACCGGTTTTAAATTCTGGGTATAAATCATATCAAAATTTTTTCTGCCCCCTTTTCTATGTGTTTTCCCTTTTTTTTTTTTTTGGGTAAACCATTCATAGCCATAGAGGCTTCTTGTGTATTTGCAAAACTTAAAAAAAAAAATTTCCCTTTTTTTTTTTTCCTTTTTTCCCAAAATTCTAATTTCCCATCAAAGTTTTTGGGGCCACACCCCACTTGCCTTGCCCCCAATCCATTTTTGGGAAAGGGAGCAAAAATATTTTGTTCATAAAGGGTTTGGGTTCTGGTTTTTCCCCTTGCTATGAGAAAAGACTTCAAGGCCCCCATTCTGGGTGGAGGTAAATTTAAGTTAAATGCCACGCAAGTTTCCCGGGCTGCCTCTCCCTCAGGGGAGCCCGGAAACCCACTGCTCCAACCCTGTACTGTTTGGGACCAATACATGTATTGGCCTGAAAGGAATTTGAAACTTACTATGGTCTGCTGGCATGTCTATCAGAAGGGCTGTTAAATCGCAAGAGGGGGGCAGTGGCAAAATAAAAAGGGGGGGTTTATAAAAATTTTTTTTGATTTTAAACCACGGGAAAAAAGAAAACAAAAAAGAAAAGTCTCAGTAAACCATTCCCCTCCCCCTTTCCGACCCCCCTGTGGTGTGGTCTTCAGGGGGCCCTTTGGGCCGTCACCAGCAGGCCGTGGCCCCTTTAAAACGCATCGTCCTCTTGCTGAGGGGAAGCCAAAAAAGGGGGCCCCCCAGCCTAAAAATCAAAAAATTTTTAAAATAAAAACCCAAAAACAAAACCAGGTTTTTTTTTGACTTATAAACATAATAGATTGCGGGGGTTTCATTAATCCCTCAATGGTTTTGGAAAACCCTCAGCAACCTCATTTTTTTTTCCGCTTCTATACCTTTTTTTCCCCTTTTTAAAATGCCTGTCGAGTGGCCTAAAAAACCCACATGCTCCCCCTTTAAACTCTAAAATAATAAATAAAAAAATAAAAAAAAAAAAAAAAAAAAAAAAAAAAAAAAAAAAAAAAAAAAAAAACCTTCGACGGCGAGTGCATGGGGAGGACCAGGGGGGCAGCATGAGCCTCTAATCACAGGGGGGCCACTTTTAAAATCCTCCCTGCGCCAAAACGGATGGGGCCAACCATCACTGCCCTCAAGTAAACCCTCCAGGGCCTATCATTCGAGCCCTGGAGGAAACGGGTTTACGGGCGCAAAAGGGGGCCCTAAATGTAAAAAAAAATCAAAATAAAATATAATAAAAAAAAAAAATTTAAAAATAATAATGATATGACGATGATGAGGGGGCACTGGAAACTTCCCAAAGGCAGGGGGGAAGGTGCTGGAGTTACCGGCAGTTTCCAGCTTTCCCTCCTTTGGAAGAGATTGACATCATCCCAAACCCAAAAACTCATCACGGGTCACAGACTCCACGCAAATGTTATCCTGAAAGATCGGTCTGGGCGCCAACTTTTATTTTGGGGAAAAATAGCGATACTTTTCTTTTTAAAGCCTTGAATTACTAAAACTATAAAAAGTGATAGGGAAGCATTTGACCCATTTAAATTTTTTTTACAATTCCTTTAACCTAACACTTGATCCACACAGCCTCTTTCCCCTTCTGAATTTCCTTTTAATATTAAATTGTAAAAAAACCCTGGGTTTGGGTATAAGGCTCAAGGTATCATTTAAAAGCATGATTTTTCAAGGGTTTCCCAAAAGATACTTTTCCTGTCCCGATGGAAATAAATTTACTGGGTGTGCTTAAGGCCCGGCAGCTAGGTTGCATACTTGTAAAAAAACAATTCTCAAAAAAATGGTTTGCTTTGTTTTACAGAAATTTCTGATGAATACTTAAGAGACACAGTCCCCTAAATGAACGCCCGTCATTTTTTTCCGGGGGTAAGCAAGTGAAACGAAAAAAGGTTTTACCTTTTCCCTGTTGGGACTCCCCGTTTAAATATTCAATCATAAAAAAGGTTTCTTTTCCCAAAAAACATTTTAAATTTAATAAAATTAGCCGACTCAAAAACGAATGAATATATACCGAAACTCGTTAAAAAAAAAGACTCCCAAAGTCTTAACACAACTGGGCTCATGAATGAATAAATCTGAAAATTCCTCAGCAAAAATAAAATTCAAATACAGTGGGACTGCAGTTAAAAACCCCCCAACATCCTGGCACCCCTCTTTTCTAACACTTGCATCAAAGCAAACCTGCCCCAAACTTTTTTCCAGTAAAGGAAAAAAAGAAAATACACCCCTCCCAAAAAATGATGCCCTAAACCTTTTTAAATTGGGGTTTTTCCCCCGAGGGCCCTTTGCCCCGTACTTGACGTCCCAAAGGGTTAGGAAAACGCGGGCCCCCCCCTTCCCTGAACACTACCTCACTTTTTCCGTACAACATTTTAATCTTTAAAAAAAATGTATGTCCCAAATAAAAAACTTTTTTTAAATGTTTTTATATAAAAATGAAAATAAATTGCATCTTAAGTTTTATACCCATTTGTTTAAATCCTTTTTAGATTCCCCTCCCTTTCTCATTCCCTATCTTTTTGAAACTTATTTCATACTTTTCAAATAGTAAAAAGAAAATTTTTCATAACCGTGATCAGAAAATTTTTTGTTTTAAAATTATAGTTTTATTTTTTAAAGGGCAACTTTTAAATTTTTTTCAAACTTTAAAAAGAAAAAATCCTTTTAATGTAAGCAATAAAAAAATTTGGGCCATAAAAAACTAAAAATAATTACCATAAATACACCTTAAAATTTAAAAGTTGCTTGTATATGAAAAAAAAACCCCCAGGGTTTAAAAAACGCTTCCCTGGAAAACCTTTTTGTAAAATTTCCAAACATAGGCAACAAGCCTTCTTTGGGGGGTTTTTGGGTTCGAGAAGGGGGGCCCAACAGGCTTAAAAGTTGGTGGTGAACCCTGGGCCCACCAGCCAATTCAAAAACGGGGCGAGGCATTGGACCACCAACCGGGCCCTTTGCTCAAAGTCCACCCGGGACTTGGACGGAGGGGGTTGGGGGTTTAAGAGTGAGCCCACCCAAAGACCACCTCATTTCCACTATCCGGTTAGGTCCCCTAAAAGGCAAGCTTTTCCCAAAGAGAAGTGAGATCATCCCGCGGGCCCCTGCATTTTCCCTGATACTTTTTGAAATTCTTACAACTTTCCTTATCAACTTTTTCCTTAAACAGGATGTTCTTAAACCAAAAAATAAGGCAGAATATAAGAATGAGGTAAAGAATTGTTATTTCTATCGCTGACCCCCCATGACCCTTAAACCTGGTGTTGCTCTGACCCTTTAAATACTGGTGTTTGTTTCTGATCCTTAATACTGGTTTTGGGCTCGGGACCCTTTTAATACTGGTGTTGCTCTAAAGCCGGGTTGGAAATCTTACTTTTTTTTGTTTTTATTTTAAAACCTTCTATGTTTCCCCAAAAAAATTTTTAAAATAGCAAAAAAAAATTATCAAAAAAACTCCCTCTAACTCACAGTAATTTTGGATTTTTTTTTTTGGGGGGAAGGTATAAACCAAAACTTCCCAAACCCCAAAAGAAATATTGGTGGAAATATTGAGGTTTTGAAGACATAAACAAAACTTCTCTAATCACAGTATATTGGGGGTAATTTGGGGGGGTTGGGAAGAATCAAAAAAACTACTCAAACCACGGGAATATTGGGGTTTGGGTAAAGATACCAACAAAACTACTCTAACCCCACAGTAATTTTGGGGGGTAATATTGGGGGTTGGCACCGGGCAAGTTTCCCAACCAGGGAAACATTTTTTTCACTGTACTCCAACCCTCCTTGGCACCTCCAGCAACGTCCAGCAATCTAAGTGTGACTGAGCCTGTGGAGGGAAGTCATCCTCACAGTACAAATTACTGATGTATTCATAGAACACCAGATCTCCCTCTTTACAGATTATGCAGTGGCTATTTGCAAGGCAGACTTACCTTCAATGCTGTACCAGAAAACAAGGCACTGGTCTCCCCCACCCATGCTAAGCTTGGGCCCCACCAACAGCCCAGACATATTTTTCCCATCTGCCAGGCCTTCCTTCACACGTGGGTACATGTAGTGTCCTGGAAGGTGAAATGGATACTATCTCTATTCACGGGTTAAAGAGTGCAGGAGTTTTGGGCATTACAGAGATATCAGAGGAAGTGCAGGGGGCAAGACTCGTGTACTATGATAACATTATATTTAAGTGAGATAATTAGGGATTTAAAGAACAACCCCTGGGGAAAAAAGCCAAAGACATAGAGAGAGAGAGAAGAGGGGGGGGGGGGGGAGAGAGGAGAAAGAGAGAGAGAGAGAGAGAGAGAGCGAGGAGAGAGAGAGAGAGAGAGAGAGAGGAGAAGAGAGGGGAAAAGGGGAGAGAGGGAAGAGAACCCCCCCCACTCAATACTACTTTTCATTCATTTTTTGGCAATTATATCCCTCAATTTAAAGTTAACAGAAAAACCTCGTGTAGGTCTCCGGCCCTTGTAGCTTTTCCCTTTTTTTCTTTTGTTCTTATGACAAATGAAAAGCTGCTTTGATGGGGGGCCCTTTGGGGGCAAACAAAATAGCCTTTCATATATCTTTTTTGCTTCCCAAAGCATCCCATTGCAGATCGTATCCTATTGCTTTCATTATAATAACTATATATTTATTTCAGCTGTTATATTGGTGTAGTGATAGGTGATTACTGTTCTTTCTTTCATTGCTATCAACCCGGGGGCATTCCTAGGTTTTATTACTGTTCTTTCCCTTTCCCTTGCTATCAAAAAAGCGGGTTCCTAGGTGATTTTCTGTTCTTTTTTTTCATTGCTATCAACAGCGGCATTCCTAGATGATTACTGTTCTTTCTTTCATTGCTATCAACAGCGGCATTCCTAGATGATTACTGTTCTTTCTTTCATTGCTATCAACAGCGGCATTCCTAGGTGATTACTGTTCTTTTCTTTCTTGGGGTAAACAACAGCGGCATTCCTAGATGTTACGTTTTTTTCCTTTTATTGCTATCAACCCGCCCGGGATTCCCTGGGGGTCTATTTATCCCCACTCTGTTTTCCCCCCAGGGTTAATTATCTCTTCAAATTCAATCTTCTCTTCACTCCTATACAAATACATCCATTGTGCACTACTTCACAAAGACTCTTCACAGCTACATTGTTTTATGAGAAAACATACATTAATGTTCATCATGGCTAAGAGGAACACTGCCAGGCATGCTATCTGGACGGTGTGTTGAGGGTTTGATTCTTTGATTGAAGTCTTACTGCACCAATTGTTATTATGATACACAAGACAAACTTATTACCTCCTTCAGAAGCTGTTTGGGGTTTATCGAAACCCCCGGGTTTCCCGGGCCCCTCCTTTGCTGTAGCCCAGGGGCCAAAATGCAGGGGCAAAAAAAACTGGTCCCCCACCAGCCACACGGACCCGACTCAAAGTCCAGTCCCCGCTGTGCCCGGGGGGCACGTGCCCCCCCAGCTCGATTCCCCTCCACGGCAACCACGCCCCCCCTTTGGGGTTTTTCCTTCATCTTTTCCCTCCACTGAAAATGGGACCCAGGGAAAAAGACCCTGCATTACTTGCTCAAACTTGACACACTGAGTTTCAACATTAACATTCCACTACAACGCCAACACCTTGGCATGATAGCATCTTCTTTTAAATTGTTTATCATCCTTATAATTATTCATCTATTTAATCACATGGTGGTAACGCTGAAATCTATAAATACTTGTGTGAAATAAAAAATTTGCCATATTTATTTAGTTACAATGTAATACAAGCACTAAAAAATAAAGTTGCTGTGGTTACCTGCCAATCACCGAGCAAAGTGTATATTTCCACATGTGCTTCTTGCCACATGTCTATTGTTCCTTTGCTTCGCTGCCAGGCTATGTCCTCATCAACGCTGCCCCCCGACAACTGTTCCCGTTGGGTCTTGGTGTACACCCTCAGCCAGGGAGTCCTCTCGCCGAACATGTAATACCTGCAAATACAAAACTAAACTAAAAACAATGCAATGAGTCTTAATTGAGATAAAAAACAATGCAATGAGTCTTAAATGAGATAAAAAACAATGCAATGAGTCATAAATGAAAGATAAAAAACAATGCAATGAGTCATAAATGAAAGATCAAAAACAATGCAATGAGTCATAAATGAAAGATCAAAAACAATGCAATTTATTTATAAAAAGAAAGATCAAAAACAAACCCCAAAGAGTCATAAAAGAAAGATCCAAAAAAAAAAGCAAAGAGTCATAAATGAGATAAAAAACAATGCAATTAAGGGCATAAAAGAAAGATAAAAAAAAGCAAAAGATCTTTAAAAAAGGATAAAAAACAATGCAATGAGTCTAAATGGGAAAAAATCAAAAAAAATGCAATGATTTATAAATGAAAAAAATCAAAACCCAAAAATGAGGGCAAAAAATGAAAGGATCAAAAAAACCAATGCAATGAGGCCTTAAAAGATAAAAAAAATCAATGATATAAATGAAAAGATCAAAAAAAAATGCAAAGAGTCCATAAATGAAAGATCAAAAAAAATGCAAAAGATTTATAAATGAAGATAAAAAACAAAAGCAAAAGTCTTAAAATGAGAAAAAAAAACAATGCAATAGTCATAAATTTAATAAAAAACAATGCAATGGTCTAAATGAGATAAAAAAAAATTTCAAAGATCTAAAAAAATCAAAACAAAGCAAAAGAGTCAAAATTTAAAGAAAAAAAATCAAAATAAAACCAAATTCCCCACAAATTTAAGGGGGTCAATCAATATATAATTTGCATATCCCAAATGTACAAAATATATATGAATTTTTTTTTTTTAATATTAAATTGAATATATTCCGTGAGCAAATTGGTCTGAGTGTGTGCCGGCCCACATGTTTGGGAGGAGACCTTAGGGATGGGAAAAAAAACTAACCAGAAGTGGAAGCAATATTGGTGTGGGCCAGCAGGGTACTCCGCTAAACGCCTGGACGTCATGAAGCCTTGGAATAACTCGTTTGTCCCGTTAGCAAACACGTACACGTATCCTCCGCGGCCCCGCTCTGCATGCACGGCACTTGTCTCCCCCAGCTCCAGCACCTCACTTGGCGTCCAGGTGCCCCAGGTGTTGTCAAAGGAACGGCCAAAGTCTCTCTTGGCTTTTGTGTGTGTTTTGGGTTTGTGGGGGGGGGGGGGGGGGGGGGGGGGGGGGAGGGGGGGGGGGGGGGGGGGGGGGGGGGGGGGGGGGGGGGGGGGGGGGGGGGGGGGGGGGGGGGGGGGAAGAGAAGAGAGAAAAGGGGGGAGAGAGAGAGAGAGAGGGGGAGAGGGGAAAAAGGGGGGAAAAAGGGGGAAAAGGGGGGGTTTTTTTCTGAGGGTTTTTGGGTAATTGGGTTTTATTTCTACAAAATATTTTTCCACATCTAAAACCAAACTGTAAATAAATCTCTAATTCAAATATGGTTATCGGGCCAAAAACCTCTGCCTCCTAACCAGTTATTTATTTCCATTCCATTTTTTTTTTATCATTACGCCTGAAATAAAAGCTGATATAAAATTTTAAATATAAAAAAAATTGCAAAAAAAAAAATAATAAATAAAAAATGCCCGCATCTTCCACTCTTTGGGAAACCCTTTTCCATTTTTATGGCTGTCTCTGTATCTGGGTTTTTTTTGAGGGAAATCCTGCCCCCTTTGGGTGCTTTTAAATGACTGATATTTGATGCCAAAGGGGAAGGGAATACTACGGTTCTTCAAATTTTTAAACTTTTTTTATCATAGTTAACCCCATCATCAGGGAAACCTAGGTTTTAATTTAAGCATGAAAAACCCTTAAAATAGAATGGAAATTTTTTTCCTCTTTTAAAAAAAATAGAGTGTATTTGTATCTCACCTTGGGCCCCCAAAGTCTTTGATGGGTGGGGAAAGACCCCTTTCCCCGCTGGGGCATTTATTTATACTGGTGGTAGCTGAAAAATAATCCAAGGTTGTAAAAAGGCACTGTGGCAATGGCAACATTCCGTCATCCCAAACTGAAAAACAAAAAGCAATGTAGTTTGTAAGCTGTCCGGGTAATCTTTGGGATTCAAAAGGGAAACCCACAGATTATAATACTCACAATTTTTTGGGTCCGGGGCTACCGCCAAATTCCCCAAAATCCGCCTCCAAACTCCGACTTGTCCAAAAAACCGACTTTTTTCACCCCCCCACATTGGTTTTTGTTTTGGCCCTTTAAATTTTACTTCGGGGTTTAAAAAACATTTTTGTGGCTTTAAATTTAAACATGAAAATTTTTCTCTCGCGTCTCCACTGGCTCGGCCTTCAAAAAGCTGCATCTTTTTTTCCTTTTTACCCTTTTGTCCTTACGTTTATGGTTACTGTGATATTTCCCAACATCCGACTTTTCCCTTATCCCAAAAATTTAAATTCGGTCCCCCCCCCGGTCGGGTATAAATTAAAAACTTAGCTGTAGTTTTTCAATCTTTTTTCCCCCTCCATCACCTAGTTTTGGTTTTCAAGTGATATTGAGATTAATAACAAGGGTTAAGATGAGGATAATTTAAGATTTTAAAGGGAAAATTTAAAAAAGATGGGTTTTTGGGGGAAAAAATTTTTAAAAGTGGGAAATAAACATTTTCCCCCCTTCCCCCCGGAAAATTTCCCGTCCCCTGGTGCAGGCTGAAATGCTGCAAAGTGCCCCGGCAGTGTCTAAAAGCCACTCTCAAACTTCCAAACAGTTTGGGCCCCGCAGCCCCCCTCTCAGCAGAGACCTATAAAAAAAAATTTCTTCTCATCCTATATAAACTGTGAAACGGTTTGGGGTTTCGTGGAGAAAATAGGAACGGGATGACAAAAAAGGGTGTATAAAGAAATTAAAGGTTTTGGAGGGTGAGAGGATTTCCCCCCGTAATGCGAGGAAGAGTATTAACCTTCCCGTGGGGAGGATTTCCCCTATAGAGTGAGAGGAGAGGTAATTAAATCCTGCCCTGGGAGGATTTTTTCCCCTGTAGAGGTTTCGAGGGGAGAGTATTAAAAACCCGCCCTGTGAAGGATTTCCCCCCCCGTAGAGTGAGAGGGGAGATTTTTAAGGGCCCGCCCTTTGGAGGAAATTTTCCCCCGTAGAGTGAGGGAGAAAAGTTTGAAGCCCGCCCTGTAAAATACATATATCCTTCCAAACAATTTAAAGATGATGATTTATAAAATTCTATTTTTGCATGAAGTAATCTGATCTAAAAGACTTTTTTTAAAACCAGCCATGAGAAAAAATTTAAATCCTAACCCGGGGGGAGCCGTTATGAAAGGGACGTTTTTACCCGAACATGAAGCGGACCCCGGTTTGGCTGCTTTCACCTGGTTTCCCCCCCCCTGACAAAGGGTTTGGGAAAACCGCCCCCCCCCGGCATTTAGGGGCCAACGATACTCCATAGTGACCTATTACAACATGGGGTTTTTTTGAAAAAGAGGTTGTGTATTCAATATTTCACTGGGGTCCCCCCCCCTCAAAAATTAAAAAAATAGTTTTTATTGACCACCTGCCTTTTTATTAATATTCTGTCCTTTACTTTTAAACATAACCTGGTGCTTAAAAAATTTTTAACAAAAACATCAAATGTTTGATTACAATTAAGGGTTTACTCCCCCCGGGTTAGTCCCTTTTCCCCTTTTCAACAATCAATATTTTGGGACACTCTAACTCCTTACTCTGAAAGATATATTGGGTAGGAGATGGAGGAGGAAGTGTTTACCTGTGACTGAATTCTCTGAGTGGTCGACAGGTGGACCAGTGACAAGATCCGTTGGCTTCCTCAGCTCCCAGTCCAAGTCATCGTCCTGTTCGTTGGTCCAGGAACACATGTCATGTTCAAAGTCACACACAGCAGACTCTGCCCAAGTGCCTGTGGTGAAGTACAGGTCATCTATCCCAAGGACTGCCTTGGAGTCATTTTTGACGAGCTCAGCTTCAAAGACAAACTGTTGGGGAAAGTTGCCTTTGTAAGACTGTACTGCTGGAAACATTTGTAAGAATGTACTGGTGGAAACATTTGTAAGAATGTACTGGTGGAAACATTTGTAAGAATGTACTGGTGGAAACATTTGTAAGAATGTACTGGTGGAAACATTTGTAAGAATGTACTGGTGGAAACATTTGTAAGAATGTACTGCTGGAAACATTTGTAAGAATGTACTGGTGGAAACATTTGTAAGAATGTACTGGTGGAAACATTTGTAAGAATGTACTGGTGGAAACATTTGTAAGAATGTACTGGTGGAAACATTTGTAAGAATGTACTGGTGGAAACATTTGTAAGACTGTACTGCTGGAAACATTTGTAAGAATGTACTGGTGGAAACATTTGTAAGAATGTACTGGTGGAAACATTTGTAAGAATGTACTGGTGGAAACATTTGTAAGAATGTACTGGTGGAAACATTTGTAAGACTGTACTGGTGGAAACATTTGTAAGAATGTACTGGTGGAAACATTTGTAAGAATGTACTGGTGGAAACATTTGTAAGAATGTACTGGTGGAAACATTTGTAAGAATGTACTGGTGGAAACATTTGTAAGAATGTACTGGTGGAAACATTTGTAAGAATGTACTGGTGGAAACATTTGTAAGAATGTACTGGTGGAAACATTTGTAAGAATGTACTGGTGGAAACATTTGTAAGAATGTACTGGTGGAAACATTTGTAAGAATATACTGGTGGAAACATTTGTAAGAATGTACTGGTGGAAACATTTGTAAGAATGTACTGGTGGAAACATTTGTAAGAATGTACTGGTGGAAACATTTGTAAGAATGTACTGGTGGAAACATTTGTAAGAATGTACTGCTGGAAACATTTGTAAGAATGTACTGCTGGAAACATTTGTAAGAATGTACTGGTGGAAACATTTGTAAGAATGTACTGGTGGAAACATTTGTAAGAATGTACTGGTGGAAACATTTGTAAGAATGTACTGGTGGAAACATTTGTAAGAATGTACTGGTGGAAATACATTTGTAAGAATGTACTGGTGGAAACATTTGTAAGAATGTACTGGTGGAAACATTTTGGTAAGTAATTGTAAGAATGCTGTGGAAACATTTGTAAGAATGTACTGGTGGAAACATTTGTAAGAATGTACTGGTGGAAACATTTGTAAGAATGTACTGGTGGAAACATTTGTAAGAATGTACGGGTGGAAACATTTGTAAGAATGTACTGGTGGAAACATTTGTAAGAATGTACTGGTGGAAACATTTGTAAGAATGTACTGGTGGAAACATTTGTAAGAATGTACTGTCTGTGAAACATTTGTAAGAATGTACTGGTGGAAACATTTGTAAGAATGTACTGGTGGAAACATTTGTAAGAATGTACTGGTGGAAACATTTGTAAGAATGTACTGGTGGAAACATTTGTAAGAATGTACTGGTGGAAACATTTGTAAGAATGTACTGCTGGAAACATTTGTAAGAATGTACTGGTGGAAACATTTGTAAGAATGTACTGGTGGAAACATTTGTAAGAATGTACTGGTGGAAACATTTGTAAGAATGTACTGGTGGAAACATTTGTAAGAATGTACTGGTGGAAACATTTGTAAGAATGTACTGCTGGAAACATTTGTAAGAATGTACTGGTGGAAACATTTGTAAGAATGTACTGGTGGAAACATTTGTAAGAATGTACTGGTGGAAACATTTGTAAGAATGTACTGGTGGAAACATTTGTAAGAATGTACTGGTGGAAACATTTGTAAGAATGTACTGGTGGAAACATTTGTAAGAATGTACTGGTGGAAACATTTGTAAGAATGTACTGGTGGAAACATTTGTAAGAATGTACTGGTGGAAACATTTGTAAGAATGTACTGGTGGAAACATTTGTAAGAATGTACTGGTGGAAACATTTGTAAGAATGTACTGGTGGAAACATTTGTAAGAATGTACTGGTGGAAACATTTGTAAGAATATACTGGTGGAAACATTTGTAAGAATGTACTGGTGGAAACATTTGTAAGAATGTACTGGTGGAACATTTGTAAGAATGTACTGGTGGAAACATTTGTAAGAATGTACTGGTGGAAACATTTGTAAGAATGTACTGGTGGAAACATTTGTAAGAATGTACTGGTGGAAACATTTGTAAGAATGTACTGTGGAAACATTTGTAAGAATGTACTGGTGGAAACATTTGTAAGAATGTACTGGTGGAAACATTTGTAAGAATGTACTGGTGGAAACATTTGTAAGAATGTACTGGTGGAAACATTTGTAAGAATGTACTGGTGGAAACATTTGTAAGAATGTACTGGTGGAAACATTTGTAAGAATGTACTGGTGGAAACATTTGTAAGAATGTACTGGTGGAAACATTTGTAAGAATGTACTGGTGGAAACATTTGTAAGAATGTACTGGTGGAAACATTTGTAAGAATGTACTGGTGGAAACATTTGTAAGAATGTACTGGTGGAAACATTTGTAAGAATGTACTGGTGGAAACATTTGTAAGAATGTACTGGTGGAAACATTTGTAAGAATGTACTGGTGGAAACATTTGTAAGAATGTACTGGTGGAAACATTTGTAAGAATGTACTGCTGGAAACATTTGTAAGAATGTACTGCTGGAAACATTTGTAAGAATGTACTGGTGGAAACATTTGTAAGAATGTACTGGTGGAAACATTTGTAAGAATGTACTGGTGGAAACATTTGTAAGAATGTACTGGTGGAAACATTTGTAAGAATGTACTGGTGGAAACATTTGTAAGAATGTACTGGTGGAAACATTTGTAAGAATGTACTGGTGGAAACATTTGTAAGAATGTACTGGTGGAAACATTTGTAAGAATGTACTGGTGGAAACATTTGTAAGAATGTACTGGTGGAAACATTTGTAAGAATGTACTGGTGGAAACATTTGTAAGAATGTACTGCTGGAAACATTTGTAAGAATGTACTGGTGGAAACATTTGTAAGAATGTACTGGTGGAAACATTTGTAAGAATGTACTGGTGGAAACATTTGTAAGAATGTACTGGTGGAAACATTTGTAAGAATGTACTGGTGGAAACATTTGTAAGAATGTACTGCTGGAAACATTTGTAAGAATGTACTGGTGGAAACATTTGTAAGAATGTACTGGTGGAAACATTTGTAAGAATGTACTGGTGGAAACATTTGTAAGAATGTACTGGTGGAAACATTTGTAAGAATGTACTGGTGGAAACATTTGTAAGAATGTACTGGTGGAAACATTTGTAAGAATGTACTGGTGGAAACATTTGTAAGAATGTACTGGTGGAAACATTTGTAAGAATATACTGGTGGAAACATTTGTAAGAATGTACTGGTGGAAACATTTGTAAGAATGTACTGGTGGAAACATTTGTAAGAATGTACTGGTGGAAACATTTGTAAGAATGTACTGGTGGAAACATTTGTAAGAATGTACTGGTGGAAACATTTGTAAGAATGTACTGGTGGAAACATTTGTAAGAATGTACTGGTGGAAACATTTGTAAGAATGTACTGGTGGAAACATTTGTAAGAATGTACTGGTGGAAACATTTGTAAGAATGTACTGGTGGAAACATTTGTAAGAATGTACTGGTGGAAACATTTGTAAGAATGTACTGGTGGAAACATTTGTAAGAATGTACTGGTGGAAACATTTGTAAGAATGTACTGGTGAAACATTTGTAAGAATGTACTGCTGGAAACATTTGTAAGAATGTACTGGTGGAAACATTTGTAAGAATGTACTGGTGGAAACATTTGTAAGAATGTACTGGTGGAAACATTTGTAAGAATGTACTGGTGGAAACATTTGTAAGAATGTACTGCTGGAAACATTTGTAAGAATGTACTGCTGGAAACATTTGTAAGAATGTACTGCTGGAAACATTTGTAAGAATGTACTGCTGGAAACATTTGTAAGAATGTACTGGTGGAAACATTTGTAAGAATGTACTGCTGGAAACATTTGTAAGAATGTACTGGTGGAAACATTTGTAAGAATGTACTGGTGGAAACATTTGTAAGAATGTACTGGTGGAAACATTTGTAAGAATGTACTGGTGGAAACATTTGTAAGAATGTACTGGTGGAAACATTTGTAGAATGTACTGGTGGAAACATTGTAAGAATGTACTGGTGGAAACATTTGTAAGAATGTACTGGTGGAAACATTTGTAAGAATGTACTGGTGGAAACATTTGTAAGAATGTACTGGTGGAAACATTTGTAAGAATGTACTGATGGAAACATTTGTAAGAATGTACTGATGGAAACATTTGTAAGAATGTACTGGTGGAAACATTTGTAAGAATGTACTGATGGAAACATTTGTAAGAATGTACTGGTGAAACATTTGTAAGAATGTACTGGTGGAAACATTTGTAAGAATGTACTGGTGGAAACATTTGTAAGAATGTACTGGTGGAAACATTTGTAAGAATGTACTGGTGGAAACATTTGTAAGAATGTACTGGTGGAAACATTTGTAAGAATGTACTGGTGGAAACATTTGTAAGAATGTACTGGTGGAAACATTTGTAAGAATGTACTGGTGGAAACATTTGTAAGAATGTACTGGTGGAAACATTTGTAAGAATGTACTGGTGGAAACATTTGTAAGAATGTACTGATGGAAACATTTGTAAGAATGTACTGGTGGAAACATTTGTAAGAATGTACTGGTGGAAACATTTGTAAGAATGTACTGGTGGAAACATTTGTAAGAATGTACTGGTGGAAACATTTGTAAGAATGTACTGTGGAAACATTTGTAAGAATGTACTGGTGGAAACATTTGTAAGAATGTACTGGTGGAAACATTTGTAAGAATGTACTGGTGGAAAAATTTGTAAGAATGTACTGGTGGAAACATTTGTAAGAATGTACTCGTGGAAACATTTGTAAGAATGTACTGGTGGAAACATTTGTAAGAATGTACTGGTGGAAACATTTGTAAGAATGTACTGCTGGAAACATTTGTAAGAATGTACTGCTGGAAACATTTGTAAGAATGTACTGCTGGAAACATTTGTAAGAATGTACTGCTGGAAACATTTGTAAGAATGTACTGGTGGAAACATTTGTAAGAATGTACTGCTGGAAACATTTGTAAGAATGTACTGGTGGAAACATTTGTAAGAATGTACTGGTGGAAACATTTGTAAGAATGTACTGGTGGAAACATTTGTAAGAATGTACTGGTGGAAACATTTGTAAGAATGTACTGGTGGAAACATTTGTAAGAATGTACTGGTGGAAACATTTGTAAGAATGTACTGGTGGAAACATTTGTAAGAATGTACTGGTGGAAACATTTGTAAGAATGTACTGGTGGAAACATTTGTAAGAATGTACTGGTGGAAACATTTGTAAGAATGTACTGGTGGAAACATTTGTAAGAATGTACTGGTGGAAACATTTGTAAGAATGTACTGGTGGAAACATTTGTAAGAATGTACTGGTGGAAACATTTGTAAGAATGTACTGCTGGAAACATTTGTAAGAATGTACTGGTGGAAACATTTGTAAGAATGTACTGGTGGAAACATTTGTAAGAATGTACTGGTGGAAACATTTGTAAGAATGTACTGGTGGAAACATTTGTAAGAATGTACTGGTGGAAACATTTGTAAGAATGTACTGGTGGAAACATTTGTAAGAATGTACTGGTGGAAACATTTGTAAGAATGTACTGATGGAAACATTTGTAAGAATGTACTGGTGGAAACATTTGTAAGAATGTACTGGTGGAAACATTTGTAAGAATGTACTGGTGGAAACATTTGTAAGAATGTACTGGTGGAAACATTTGTAAGAATGTACTGGTGGAAACATTTGTAAGAATGTACTGGTGGAAACATTTGTAAGAATGTACTGGTGGAAACATTTTGTAAGAATGTACTGGTGGAAACATTTGTAAGAATGTACTGGTGGAAACATTTGTAAGAATGTACTGCTGGAAACATTTGTAAGAATGTACTGCTGGAAACATTTGTAAGAATGTACTGGTGGAAACATTTGTAAGAATGTACTGATGGAAACATTTGTAAGAATGTACTGGTGGAAACATTTGTAAGAATGTACTGGTGGAAACATTTGTAAGAATGTACTGGTGGAAACATTTGTAAGAATGTACTGGTGGAAACATTTGTAAGAATGTACTGGTGGAAATATTTGTAAGAATGTACTGGTGGAAACATTTGTAAGAATGTACTGGTGGAAACATTTGTAAGAATGTACTGGTGGAAACATTTGTAAGAATGTACTGGTGAAACATTTGTAAGAATGTACTGGTGGAAACATTTGTAAGAATGTACTGCTGGAAACATTTGTAAGAATGTACTGCTGGAAACATTTGTAAGAATGTACTGGTGGAAACATTTGTAAGAATGTACTGGTGGAAACATTTGTAAGAATGTACTGGTGGAAACATTTGTAAGAATGTACTGGTGGAAACATTTGTAAGAATGTACTGCTGGAAACATTTGTAAGAATGTACTGGTGGAAACATTTGTAAGAATGTACTGGTGGAAACATTTGTAAGAATGTACTGGTGGAAATATTTGTAAGAATGTACTGGTGGAAACATTTGTAAGAATGTACTGGTGGAAACATTTGTAAGAATGTACTGGTGGAAACATTTGTAAGAATGTACTGGTGGAAACATTTGTAAGAATGTACTGGTGGAAACATTTGTAAGAATGTACTGCTGGAAACATTTGTAAGAATGTACTGCTGGAAACATTTGTAAATGTACTGGTGGAAACATTTGTAAGAATGTACTGGTGGAAACATTTGTAAGAATGTACTGGTGGAAACATTTGTAAGAATGTACTGGTGGAAACATTTGTAAGAATGTACTGCTGGAAACATTTGTAAGAATGTACTGGTGGAAACATTTGTAAGAATGTACTGGTGGAAACATTTGTAAGAATGTACTGGTGGAAACATTTGTAAGAATGTACTGGTGGAAACATTTGTAAGAATGTACTGGTGGAAACATTTGTAAGAATGTACTGATGGAAACATTTGTAAGAATGTACTGGTGGAAACATTTGTAAGAATGTACTGGTGGAAACATTTGTAAGAATGTACTGATGGAAACATTTGTAAGAATATACTGGTGGAAACATTTGTAAGAATGTACTGATGGAAACATTTGTAAGAATGTACTGGTGGAAACATTTGTAAGAATGTACTGGTGGAAACATTTGTAAGAATGTACTGGTGGAAACATTTGTAAGAATGTACTGATGGAAACATTTGTAAGAATATACTGGTGGAAACATTTGTAAGAATGTACTGATGGAAACATTTGTAAGAATGTACTGGTGGAAACATTTGTAAGAATGTACTGGTGGAAACATTTGTAAGAATGTACTGGTGGAAACATTTGTAAGAATGTACTGGTGAAACATTTGTAAGAATGTACTGGTGGAAACATTTGTAAGAATGTACTGGTGGAAACATTTGTAAGAATGTACTGGTGGAAACATTGTAAGAATGTACTGATGGAAACATTTGTAAGAATGTACTGGTGGAAACATTTGTAAGAATGTACTGGTGGAAACATTGTAAGAATGTACTGGTGGAAACATTTGTAAGAATGTACTGGTGGAAACATTTGTAAGAATGTACTGGTGGAAACATTTGTAAGAATGTACTGGTGGAAACATTGTAAGAATGTACTGGTGGAAACATTTGTAAGAATGTACTGGTGGAAACATTTGTAAGAATGTACTGGTGGAAACATTTGTAAGAATGTACTGGTGGAAACATTTGTAAGAATGTACTGGTGGAAACATTTATTGATGGACAGACATCCTTTCATGCTTTCACTTAAAATGCTTTAGCTGCAGATAAATATGGCTTTATACTCTTCACTTTATGCCATAAATGAGCCTCTAAATCAAGGACTTTTGCCTCACAAATAAAATGCACTCATAACTGAGTCAGTACCTGAAAATTTCCTGATGATTTCATGTATCCTTGGTGCCTGACCCAAGAATCTCTTTGATCTCCTTTGTGCAAAAAATACTGCGTCTTTGTCATATTGAGTGCCACCCCCGAGCCGTCCTCTGTGTGCCGCAGGTAACCTCTCAAAGTGGCCGAGTTTGAGACATCTGACACGTAGTAGTAGAAATGGAAGAAACTGAAAAATATAAAGAATAATCTATAATTATGCCTTGTTATAGATCATACCAAATGGATGAAATGCTTTCACCATTGACTTTTTCTTTGATGGAACACCACAGTGAGGTATCATTACGGTTGCTGCCACTCTTATGCAATAATCTCATATTGATATTAAATGTCTTGAAAACATTTTTGATAAAGGAAACCATGAATATGCAAAAACTACATTGTAGATAATAAAAACCAATAATGAAAAAACCCCGCCACTGCCCATGGTTTAGGAGGCTACAGTATTATAGAGTGGCTGGCAGCTACATGAATGTCATATGTTGGTGTTCAGGTGTTTATGTCTATCAGGACAAACTGTGTGCACACAAGACACCTACTTGTAGTTCTTTCCCTTGGCGAGGTAGAGTGGAGAAACAATCTGTCCCAGCTGACCAGCGGTGTGTTTACTCAGATCCACTCGAGCTAAGTGACCTGCAAATAATTCACATTTTCTTGAGTGGTTCTAGTTAGTCTAGTCACGGTATGAACTCGTGGGTTGACTCATCATCTATTTCACACATATAATATATATTTGGAAAACAGCCTCATAATAGAAATACAAAAATATTTCAGCAACATTACTACTTTGCCCAGAAAGCTATTTCCATGTCCTAATCATAGCTTACACTGATAACATTCACATAGGACTTCCTGTTCCATATGTTATTTTCTGTGTAGGTAAAGAAAAATCACAGATCAAAACATCAAACAAGAAGAATTTTTATCCAGCTGTAGATAAACCAAGAGATCCAGTCTTGCCTTTGAGAGTGCCCAGCGTGTGGTCCGTCTGCACGCCCACGCTCATGGTGTCCCAGTCCACCTCACTGCCCAGCACCGAGGCAAAACTGGAACCATTTTCCTCAAAATCATGGACGGCCTCTGGGTCCTGAGGGTTGTGCTCACAGCGATTTTCATGAAGTCTCAGGTCATCCACAGCTATAATACCTGCACTGGATACCTCCCACGAGACCCTGATGGTTGCCTGATCACACATAAAAAAAGGTGTTGAGTTGAATGAAAGCACATAGAAGAAATGTTTTTAAAGTTACATCCAAAACTGTAAGACTTCAGATCCTGCCTGTAATATATCTGTGAAACTTACATTATACATTTCATTTGTTAACTGCAGGTCCACTGAAGCTGGATGCCAGAAATCCCCTTGTGAGTCAGTCCTCAGAAAGACTACTTCATCGGCACCGTGCGTCTGTGTGCCAGCCGTGAGGGACGGGCTCAGCTCTCCAAACATGTAGTACCAGAAACGCAGACAATGAGGCTCCTTCACAGGCAGATATAAAGTGGCAGTTGCTGGTTCATCTTCCCACTGAGCTTCCACATAGGCATAGTGACCATTTTCTGTCAAGCAAATAATACATGTCCTCTTTAACTTTACCACTCTTAAAAGTCAAATATCAATGCTGATGATGGTATTACATAGATATTTCCAAAGTCCATATAACAGTTTCAAGTCTTATGAGTAATTAATTCCTTGGTGAAGAGGTGTCAATAGAGGGATGGGTACCTGTGCCGTATGTGTGGTCGGTGGAAGGACCCGGGGAGAGGCTGTCTGGGGGGCCGTGCCACCATGTCCAGGCCTTTGTACTGTTACCCTCAGTCATCCCCCATGAGCAGAAGGGTTCAAACATATTTTCAAAATCACAATCATTGACACCAAGTGGCTCTGAAAATAAGCATTGTATTGTAATAATGACAACCATTTATTTCATGCCATTTCACATTTCATATTAGTGATACAGGAGAACCTCATTTAACCGGCATTTAAAACAACGGCAGCCTCAAAACAACGGCACTAATCGACCCAGGCTTTTTTTTTTTTTTTTTTTTTTTTTTTCCCCCCACTGATAAACTCTGGAACTCTCTTCCTGTTTCTGTTTTTTCCACTTTCCTATGACTTACATCTTTCAAAGAAGAGTAACAAGACACCTCCCGAACTAAATTGGCTCGCCCCACTTTTTTATTTTATTCTCTGACTGTCTTCTTTATAGGGACTGGCAACTAAGCGGCCTTTGTGTTACCCATTTTTGTTGTGCCCTTGGCCAGTTCCTTGTGAAAAAAAAGAAAAAGAAAAAAAAAAAAAAAAAGCGCTCCCCCCCCGAGGGTGCCGGATAAACGAGGTTCTCCTGTACTACAATACATATACCACAGTAGAACGCTTCTAACTTGGACCTCATTCACTCAGACTCTGTATTCCCCGGACTGATAATCTAGGCTGACAAATATCATAAAACTAAGACATGTCTGAGTAATATGTTATTCATTCACGTCATGTAATCCTGGGACTCACCCTGCGTGGTGGTGGAGTAGGGCAGGGCAGTGGTGGTGGCGTCAGTGTTGTTGGAGGGCTCAGCCTGCCTCGGCCACACACTGCACTTGCCCACAAACTGCACGATGTCATCGATGTCTGTTGAGATTGAGAAACAGGTCCCCTTGTTACAGTTAATTCATCAATTCCTATTTTGCAAATTTTTCAATACATTAGCTACTCATGAAAAGTGTCAAACTATCCTTATAACATAATCTACTTTGAATAAAATGTTAAGTCATAGGACCATCAGTATCCCCTTTGGCATGGCTCAGTACACTCCTGCTACTCACGTATTCTCTCCAGC
Source organism: Chionoecetes opilio (assembly GCA_016584305.1). NCBI lineage: Eukaryota > Metazoa > Arthropoda > Malacostraca > Decapoda > Majidae > Chionoecetes > Chionoecetes opilio. Next base: position 23,176 of record JACEEZ010020758.1, read on the forward strand.
TGGTTGATCCCGACTACTCCTTCCAGCAGGATGAAGAAGTAAGTGTCTGTGATGCTATGAAGGGGGATTCTGGCCACACTCCAGTCCTCGTGCTGCTCACCAGACAGCCTCCACACATGCACCACAGGCTCTCCCACAGGCTACAAAAGTGTTATACAAAGTTACTTCTGGTGTTGCATTGACCTCACTCCAACATACTGTATGTACTTCCCAAATCACTCAACGTAACATCTGTATTTCCTGTATCGTTCATGAAATGTGTTTCTTCTTGAAATATGCCATCAAGAGGGGCGTCTCTCCTCAAAGATATAAAATAAAAATACTGTCAACTGCCTATACATAAACAACTCCCGGGTCATGCCGGCCAGCAAGACGCCAGTGCGAGGATGTAGAAGTAAGTAATATTATTCTATGAAAAAACGGTAGATTAAAAATACATATAATTTAGTGTTCCTCTAGACCACAGTATTCTCCAGAAAAAGTAGTTTTTTTCCCTCCAACCCTTGGAAGACTTTTCACTTCAGACCCGAAAGGAAAGATGAAGCTTTTTGGGCAGCACGCCGACTGCCCTAGCTGGGATTCGTACCCGGGCATGCGGATTCGTAGCTAGGCGCGCTAGCCACTACACCACGGAGGCGCTTAGCCTAGCATACCATGCATGCCTAATAAACACAAATAATTAAATAACAAGTACAGCAAAAAGTTAAGACATGAAAATCAATACAATACCTCAATGTAGACATTTATTGTGCCCTCTGCAATATCCTTCATTTGGAACCAGAACTGTAGGCAGCCAGACACAGCCATTGCAGGTCCCATGAGGGGGCTGCGCAGCAATGCAGCATCACCGGCCTCATGCTTTGCTGGCTCCAACACCAACATTCCACCACCTGCATTTTTTAGAGGTTCAATATGATGTGTGATTTGCATATAATTATTTTAACCCCCAACCCCCAACCCCCCCCAAAAAAATAACCATGAAAGAAATGTGTATGTGTGAGAACGGGTATATTGAGCCACACCTATATGCGGGAATCCACACACATATTTATACAATAGTTTCTTATAAGACGCAGACATGCGGGATGATATTTTCAAAGGCAGAGACGTGAATTACCGCCCCTAAGTGAGATTCGTGGGGTCTGAGCATGAGACACGGTTCCTCATAGGTTTGACCCATCCACTGTGGAGCACGGAGGCGCCACACTGCCACCCTCCCATGTGCAAGTGATTCATATGCAAGAAGATTTTGCTTTGCATTGAAGAGGTTAGAGATTTACAGTATATTCAAGGAAAACATCAGTTGCGAAGAGTAAATTTATGACAACGCACCAGCCGCCATAGGTTTAGACAAAGCATGAACTAATAACTTAGATTTGAATAGCAGAAAGAGATTCTCTGATGGGTACAACTATGTCATGTGAGATGAAAATATAGGAAACCTTCACCATTTAGTAGTACTGTTTTACCTGGTATATCAGTGTGTGCACAGGGCATCAGTCACTTGCCTTGAAAACAATAACGTAAACATTGGAAATTTCCCCTTTGCTATAAATAAAAATGAACTTGAAAATATGACAAAGAACTTGGACCTTCTATTTTATGTACAAAAAACTGCAGCCTACCTTGCTTTCCATAGGTGTGGTCAGTGCCATTAGTCAACTCCCAGTAGGCTTTGTTATCATACTGAGTCCATCCACACAGGTGAATGCCGTCAAAATTGCACTCCGCTGAAAATAAATTCGTATCAGATTATACAGCTGTCCTAAATCATTAACAAGACATTTTTTCTTAAAGTATGTACAAGTTCAGCAGTAAACTGACCCTAATATTCAACTGTAAGATTCGTTAGCAACACACCTAAGCCACCACACATGCCAAAGTGGACACTGAAGTCATCAAATGCAACGAATGAGGTTGTGTCTTGTGTCTTGAATCTGACTGCCACCTGGACCCTGAAGAACGTTGCCGAAACACTTGCTTGGCCTTCATTCCACTCAGACACCTTCCCCACGGGCGACGACCACAGGATTATGGGGGCCTGGGGAGTACCATGGGGGGGGGGGAGAGAGAGAGAGAGAGAGAGAGAGAGAGAGAGAGAGAGAGAGAGAGAGAGAGAGAGAGAGAGAGAGAGAGAGAGAGAGAGAGAGAGAGAGAGAGAGAGAGAGAGAGAGAGAGAGAGAGAGAGTGTTACTACGACAGCTGACACGTTCAAAACAAGCCAGTTTTAAGAATATGGATTTCTGGAATCTGGATAAAGGGAACCTGTATAGATAGTTAAAGTTTTTCAGCTTGATAATTCATTCATACGAGTAAACACAAAAATAGGGAACTTTGGCTAGAAATAAAGCAACCAGTACTACATAACATAACCTCTTATATTCCCCTTCAATTATCATCAATTTCAAGTACCTCACATCCCTTCAACAAGCTAAGGTGTACTCACAAGGTCTCCGAAGCCGTCCGCATCATATTCTACGTAATAAACCAGGAGCTCAGCGTCGGTACCTTGGTCAGCATAGTAGAAAAACCTGTGACAATAACTTCAGATTAGTGTTTGTTTAGGCAGTGATGGACAACATTCTTATATGAACTCACTACTATATGTACTATATGAACTCTTATACAACTCTTATATGAAACTGTACACGAAGCAACCTAACAAGAGCATTCTTACCTGATACACCCGGTGTCATGAGACATCAACAAAGGTGAGTATGTAACAGCTGTATTGTAGACGCTGCTGTTTACGTTGTTATTGGCACGCAGCATGTGACCGGCCACTGTGTTGGTGGAATGGTCTGGCAGGGCAGAGAGGCCATCAGACCACTCCCAGGCGGGGCCACCGTCATGGCCGGGCACCATCTGCCACCCACATGTCTTCTTGCTCTCAAAGTCACAATCATCCTCTGCAATGAAGTCAAGACAATCATCATTAATATGCATTTAACTCCCATCAGAAAATAGTCAAATAAGAATGAGATCTGTGAACCATGAAAGAAATCTATTTGCCTGGTGGGATGACGACAAGAATTTTACAAAAAAAATAAAAATAAAATTAATTACCTGGTCACTGCAACTGCTCATTGCTTGATTGGCAAAGTTTATGTTTGAGGTTTTGTCATACGTGGCAAAATCCTTTACTCATCTATCATGGATCCACATAAGTTTCTAAGTGTTCTAAGAAAACTAAACTACACTATTAAAAGAAATGAATAGGGGTTTTCTGTTATAAAAGAATCTCCTATAATGTTATGAGGTCTCACAAGTCAATAGCCAAATCATCCCACCTGCAATTTTGCACGGCCCCAGCGTGAGGAGTAAGGCGTCCAGGGCAATGCGACCGTTGGCACTCTGGCCTCTCACTCCTTCAACGAGGATGAAGAACAAGTCGTCGGAGTCCACGGTGACTTGCTCCTGCTGCCACACGTCGCCGGCTGGTCCCAGGAGGCGCCACACCTCCCTCACGCTGCTCACACTCTGAACACAAAGGCACACCAGCATAAACATCACAGCTACAAGCATTATATTTCCCACCAAAACTTTGTTGATTTGGGAGTTCTGTCAATATTTTATATGACTAACTTAACTTTCTAAGTCATTTCAATCAAGTACTATTGTATCCTATGCCAACCATCACAGCCCTCGAGTGAGCCTCCAGGGCCTACCATCCCACCCCTGGAGCTCACTGCCTACACGCGCTATAGGCATAGGTGGAAAGGAAGAAGAAGAAAAGAGAGAAAAAGAGAGAGAGAGAGAGAGAAAAGGAGAGAGAGAGAGAGAGAGAGAGAGAGAGAGAGAGAGAGAGAGGAGAGAGAGAGAGAGAGGAGAGAGAGAGAGAGAGAGAGAGAGAGAGAGAGAGAGAGAAAAAAAAAAAAAAAAAAAAAAAAAAACTTGTCCTTGCCATGCCGAGTTATATCAAATTCTGAGTTATACAGTGCCGAGTTATAAGGCTTTTACTGTATCTATAAAATCACAATAAAGACACCATTGCATCCCTAGCTAACCCTGGCTAGCAGAACGTAGATAGAAACACTTATTACTGATTCACTAATTATTCCATCTGAAAAACACTTCAAGTTTTACCTCAAGAATGATACTGAGTTCATGAGGACCAGAGAGGATGTAGGAGAAGGACAAACAAGCAGCCTGGGTTGCCGATACTTCCTGGGACTTCAGGACCCCGCGCGCCACTCCGACCTCCTGGGTAGTCCAGGAAAGCAAACCCACCTGGAAAAAGTGATCCAATACAATAAAAAGCTGAATGGTGCACACTCTACATCTGAGAAACACTTCTAGTTTACTTTCAGCTAATAACATACGTACATAGTTATTTTCTGAGTTTTCCCTATTTCTTAGTTATTTTCTGAGTTTTCCCTATTTCTTAGTTATTTTCTGAGTTTTCCCTATTTCTTAGTTATTTTCTGAGTTTTCCCTATTTTAGTTATTTTCTGAGTTTCCCTATTTCTAGTTATTTTCTGAGTTTTCCTATTTCTTAGTTATTTTCTGAGTTTTCCCTATTTCTTAGTTATTTCTGAGTTTTCCTATTTCTTAGTTATTTTCTGAGTTTCCCTATTTCTTAGTTATTTTCTGAGTTTTCCCTATTTCTAGTTATTTTCTGAGTTTCCGTATTCTTAGTTATTTCTGAGTTTTCTCTATTTCTTAGTTACTTTCTGAGTTTTCCCTATTTCTTTGTATTTCTGAGTTTTCCCTATTTCTAGTTACTTTCTGAGTTTTCCCTATTTCTTAGTTATTTTCTGAGTTTTCCGTATTTCTTAGTTACTTTCTGAGTTTTCCCTATTTCTTAGTTACTTCTGAGTTTTCCTATTTCTTAGTACTTTCTGAGTTTTCCCTATTTCTTAGTTATTTTCTGAGTTTTCCCTATTTCTAGTTACTTCTGAGTTTTCCCTATTCTAGTTATTTTCTGAGTTTTCCCTATTTCTTAGTTACTTCTGAGTTTTCCGTATTTCTTAGTTATTTCTGAGTTTTCCGTATTTCTTAGTATTTTCTGAGTTTTCCTATTTCTAGTTACTTTCTGAGTTTCCCTATTCTTAGTTATTTTCTGAGTTTCCCTATTTCTTAGTTATTTTCTGAGTTTTCCCTATTTCTTAGTTATTTTCTGAGTTTTCCCTATTTCTTAATTATTTTCTGAGTTTTCCCTATTTCTTAGTTATTTCTGAGTTTTCCCTATTTCTTAGTTATTTTCTGATGTTTCCCTATTTCTTAGTTATATTTCTGGAGTTTTCCCTATTTCTTAGTTATTTCTGAGTTTTCCTATTTCTTAGTTATTTTCTGAGTTTTCCTATTTCTTAGTTATTTTCTGAGTTTACCCTATTTCTTAATTATTTCTGAGTTTTCCCTATTTCTTAGTTATATTTCTGAGTTTTCCCTATTTCTAGTTATTTTCTGAGTTTTCCCTATTTCTTAGTTATTTTCTGAGTTTTCCCTATTTCTTATTACTTTCTGAGTTTTCCCTATTCTTAGTTATTTCTGAGTTTTCCCTATTTCTTAGTTATTTTCTGAGTTTTCCCTATTTCTAGTTATTTTCTGAGTTTTCCGTATTTCTTAGTTATTTTCTGAGTTTTCCCTATTTCTTAGTTATTTTCTGAGTTTTCCCTATTTCTTAGTTATTTTCTGAGTTTTCCCTATTTCTTAGTTACTTTCTGAGTTTTCCCTATTTCTTAGTTATTTTCTGAGTTTTCCCTATTTCTTAGTTATTTTCTGAGTTTTCCCTATTTCTTAGTTACTTTCTGAGTTTTCCCTATTTCTTAGTTATTTTCTGAGTTTTCCTATTCTTAGTATTTTCTGAGTTTTCCCTATTTCTTAGTTACTTTCTGAGTTTTCCTATTTCTTAGTTATTTTCTGAGTTTTCCCTATTTCTTAGTATTTTCTGAGTTTTCCGTATTTCTTAGTTATTTTCTGAGTTTTCCCTATTTCTTAGTTTTTTCTGAGTAGTTTTCCCTATTTCTTAGTTATTTTCTGAGTTTTCCCTATTTCTTAGTTATTTTCTGAGTTTTCCGTATTTCTTAGTTATTTTCTGAGTTTTCCCTATTTCTTAGTTATTTTCTGAGTTTACCGTATTTCTTAGTTATTTTCTGAGTTTTCCCTATTTCTTAGTTATTTTCTGAGTTTTCCCTATTTCTTAGTTATTTTCTGAGTTTTCCCTATTTCTTAGTTATTTTCTGAGTTTTCCCTATTTCTTAGTTATTTTCTGAGTTTTCCCTATTTCTTAGTTATTTTCTGAGTTTTCCCTATTTCTTAGTTTTCCCTATTTTTAGTTATTTCTGAGTTTTCCCTATTTCTTAGTTATTTTCTGAGTTTTCCTCTATTTCTTAGTTATTTTCTGAGTTTTCCCTATTTCTTAGTTATTTTCTGAGTTTTCCCTATTTTTTAGTTATTTCTGAGTTTTCCCTATTTCTTAGTTATTTTTCTGAGTTTTCCCTATTTTTTTAGTTATTTTCTGAGTTTTCCCTATTTTCTTAGTTATTTTCTGAGTTTTCTCTATTTTTTTAGTTATTTTCTGAGTTTTCCCTATTTTTAGTTATTTTCTGAGTTTTCCCTATTTCTTAGTTATTTTCTGTGAGTTTTCCCTATTTCTTAGTTATTTTCTGAGTTTTCCCTATTTCTTAGTTATTTTCTGAGTTTTCCCTATTTCTTAGTTATTTTCTGAGTTTTCCCTATTTCTTAGTTATTTTCTGAGTTTTCCCTATTTCTTAGTTATTTTCTGAGTTTTCCCTATTTCTTAGTTATTTTCTGAGTTTTCCCTATTTCTTAGTTATTTTCTGAGTTTTCCCTATTTCTTAGTTATTTTCTGAGTTTTCCCTATTTCTTAGTTATTTTCTGAGTTTTCCCTATTTCTTAGTTATTTTCTGAGTTTTCCCTATTTCTTACACAGCCCACCATCAAAAACACTGATACAAAATTAATACAACGTTGCTTGCTAGTTCCTCTTACTTAGAACTTAAATCAGTATAACTTAAGCTGTTGAGGTGTTTTTGTCCTATTTAATCATACACAAGATAGAACAATCATTTACCATCTGAGGTTTCATCTTGCTCGTGTTGCGTCCACTCCATCTCACTTCCGGAGCCCTGTAGGGAAGGCAAGGCTTCAGTCATTCAGGCCAGAGTTATCAAGTTAATCTGTTATCCACAAGCTTATATTTTTAAGCTTATACAACAATAATTTACAGCAAGGTCCAATGATGAAATTAATCAATGAAATGCAATAATAATATTTTGCAAACATGTACGTCACAATTCTTTAAACTTAGGTAGAATGACAGTCAGGACAGCATAGATGGTGCCGTGTCTTTATATCTCACTCTAAAAAGGTTCAATATAAACATTAGCTACTGTTAATTCTACGGGGATCTGAAGGCACTGCTCGATCTGCCTGTGTCGTCCTCTCAGACCTGCATCGGCACATACTTTTGATATCTTATAAAAAAAACCTTGTCCTTTCCTATGATAATGCAAGAAAGAATTCAAGAAGGCAGCAGAAAGGGACATAAAAGTGATCAACAAATAAATAAACTAATGAATAGAATAACATAAAGAAGCCGCTTTTAAATTAATACGTCAATAACATTAAGTCAAATCATGTTTCTGTGAGCTTATAACAAAAAATAAGCCTTTAAAATGAATACATCAATAACATACAGTAAAACCTCTCGTATTCGGACCCTCGTTATTCGGACTTTGACATTATTCGGCCCGCCTTTTTTTTTTTTTTTTTTTTTTTTTAGGGGTCGAAATTTCCTAGCTATAATATATACACCTGTTTTTTTTTTTTTTTTTTTTTTTAGGGGTCGAAATTTCCTAGCTATAATATATACACCTTGATTTTTTTTTTTTTTTTTTTTTTTTTTTTAAGGGGTCGAAATTTCCTAGCTATAACACCTTGATTTTTTTTTTTTTTTTTTATTTTTTTTTTTATAAAGTGGTCGAAATTTCCTAGCTATAATATTACACCTTGATTTTTTTTTTTTTTTTTTTTTTTTTTTAAGGGGTCGAAATTTCCTAGCTAATACTATACTACACCTAGAATTTTTTTTTTTTTTTTTTTTTTTTTTTATACATATCCCCCCATTATTCGGATCCTTGCATTACTCGGACCACTCCTTGGCCCAATTAGTCCGAATATGAGAGGTTTTACTGTAGTCAAATCATGTTTCTGTGAGCTTGTGTTTGTAGTCTAGTTCTTACTTCACCCATGGAGCTTGACCAGGAGCAGAGGTCTTGATCAAAGGTGCAGTCATGGACATCTGGGCCCCGTGCGGCGGTGGAGGGTTGCACTTGTGTCCGAGTGTGTGGGGCGGGGGACACGTAGGTCACGCCCCACGCTGCCTCCTCAGGAGTGACGGCACAGCCCCCCGAGGCCACCACAATGTCATCCACGGCGACGTCACCCATGAAATCATCCGCAAGATAGACCCCAATATGTAACTGTAGGAGAAGACATCCATGCATTGATATTAATGTTTTCTTTTCTACAATTACAGATAAAGATTAATTCAGTCATGATATTCTGCTTGGTTCTTAAGTCTTTATCAGCATACTTAAAAGCTTTTCTCAGCGTATTGAAAAAACATTCAATTTGATTCAGGTCAATTACTTTATGTTTTAAAAGAAGGAGGTGTACTATGGGTAAAACAATTATCTGTGCACTATACAGCCAAATTCCCAACATCCGACCTCCAAACATCCGACTTGTCCAAACATCCCACTTTTTTCACCACCACATTGTGTCTTGTTTTGGCCATTTTTTTTTTTTTTTTTTTTTTTTTTTTTTTTAGTTTATAGAAAACATTGAGTTGTGGCTTTATTTATGCATGAATATTACTTTCGCGTATACCACTGGATCGGCCTTCAAGAGCTGCATCTTTTATGTTCTATACCATTTTGTCCTTACGTTTATGGTTACTGTGATATCCGAACATCCGACTATTCCAATTATCCGACCTACCTTCGGTCCCCCCAAGGTCGGATAATTAATACTTAGCTGTATGCGTGAAACATTCTGACACTACGGAACGAAGAAAACGAAAACCCTCCCATATCATCAGCATTTGACCGAATGTTACAGTATTCATTGGACCCCTAGGCACCGATACTTGTTTTACCTATACAGCTAAGTATTAATTATCCGACCTTGGGGGGACCGAAGGTAGGTCGGATAATTGGAATAGTCGGATGTTCGGATGTACATAAAATGTCCACCACAGTCGTCTTGCCGATGTTAAATTCCCGACATATATCTTGTCTAGGAACACCTTGTTCTACTTTCCTTATAATATTCACTTTCTGTACAATGTTCAACACAACACGCTTACGTTTAGCACTTGTAGACGACATTATTCACTGTAGAAAGTAAAATAAATGGCCAAAACAAGACACAATGTGGTGGTGAAAAAAGTCGGTTGTTTGGACAAGTCGGATGTTTGGAGGTCGGATGTTGGGAGTTTGGCTATAGTACACACAATACTCTAATATCTAGGAGAAAAAAATAATGTTATTGTGCAAGTGTATGAAGATAAAAGTAGAGTAAAGACATTCTAATATCGGAAAAAACACTCACCTGGAACTTATACTTCGATGAGAATGGGGTGGAGGCATAGTTCCATCCCGTGTCCCATCTGGAGTGTGGTATAATGTAGTCCCACACTGGTATTATTTCCCCATAGTCTACAGCCTGAACACTTGCCGCCAGATTAGTCCTAAAAGAACCATAACTGAAATCCAGAATAGATGTTAGGGTGTAAACCATGCATGAGTATGTAACACTTCATATATATTTTTTTCGTTCATTAGGCCTTTTCCTTAACACGTTGAGTGGCACAATCCACAAAGAAGTTTCAAATAAACACTCAAAACATAAGAACATAAGAAAATAAGGAAGCTACAAGAGGCCGCGAGACCTACACGTGGTAGTTCCTGTCACCTAACACTACCTACATCCACCTTTCATCCCCATCCATGAACCTATCCAGCTCCCCTTTAAAGCTTCCTAATGACTCAGCACTAACTACCTGTCTACTGAGACCATTCCATTCATTCACCACCCTATTTGTGAACCAGTTTTTCCCTATTTCCTTTCTAAATCTACGCTTTTCCAGCTTGAATCCGTTACTTCTTGTTCTACCCTGGTTAAAAGCCGTAAGAACTTTTCCTACCTCTCCTTTATTAAATCCCTTTATCCACTTAAAAACTTCTATCAGATCGCCCCTTACTCTGCGTCTCTCGAGTGAGTGTAATTTTAATAACTTCAATCTCCTCTCATAACTAAAGTGAGTTGAAAAACAACACTATGCTACATTGATTATATCTTATAAGGGACTGCTGTATTTCACTACTAGGCAAACACAACATATCATCATTTCTTTTCTTTTCTTGTCAAACAGTAATTAATATGTTTCCCTGTTTGAAATCGGTCACAGAAAACAAGCTTATCCTATAATGACATTCACATATGAACATGCTTCTTAAGTGGAGTCTAATAATAGGAAGTAAAATCACACAACCAACTTACATATGGTACCAGAATGTGAGACAGTTTTCAGTAATGCTTGGAGGAAATATCTGACTGCGAAGGGTAGCTGCACTGAATTGCAAATGTTCCTCCGCCTCCACATACAGGAAACCTCCCTGGCAAATGGTGATATTCAGTAGATTATAGCAAATTCTTGACTAAGTGGCCAATGTATTTCGATATTAATTAATGAAACATAGCTTAACCCCTTGAGGCCCAGAACGTAATTTGACGGCCATTTGACGATTTTTAGTGAATATAAGCAATGTTTTTTAGATATGACCTGTTTAGTATCCTTGTCCACTAGTTAATTTGGCATATCAAGTTATTTTTTCGTACTTTTATGGCTAATAACAGACAATTTTATATAGCAAAGGAAAGATCTGGGCGTGAAGGGGTTAAAACAGCTTATGTCATTCAAGCAACAGGTTATAAACTTACATTACAATAAAGTGATTCATTTATCAATAAAACAAGTATGATTGAAATAGACATACAAATGAAAATATGCTAGAGAATTCAAATAGCTCGAAGGCATTATCTGATTATATCTCCCATCAACCTACATTATGATTTCTCTGTGTGGCATCGGCATAAGGTCTGGTGGCAAGCGACAGATCCTCAGGTCCAGCAAGTTCCCAATCCAAATCTAGTTCATCACGCACCCAGCCACATAAGCCATCTTCAAAGGAGCATGCAGCAGGGGCATGGCAGGCCCCGGGGCTAAGTTTGATATTGTCAAGAGCAAAGGTTGAGTGAGTTTGGTCCATGTCCCCTATGATGCCTCGAAAAGCAAGACGAAATGGCTTCATTGATGGCTCCAAGGGTATCTGTGTAGAGAGAGGATGTTAAAGTCTGATTATGGAAGATAATGCAAGTGGTGGTGATGGGGACATCAGTGCATGAGTCGGTGATGAGAGCACAGATGAAGTGCACCTTTACCTCATTCAGTGCAACCGCGCTTTACAAAAATTCAGTTACGCAAAAGAAATGTGTGTAACAAAATTTGGTTAACGTACAAAATATTCATAGTAACGCACAAAATTGATTTGAAATTTTAAGAAATCACAGGAAAATCACCAGGAACCTAGAATATGTTTAAGGTATTTTTCGCCTAATGCGCCATCATCCAGAACGTAACTGGTGCGTTAAAAGGCTTTGCTATTCCCTTCTTTCAGCTTTCTTGAATACTTAGCAGGCTCCTTTCCTCCCCTACTTGAATGAGCGGGTAACCCACCACCCTGGAAAGCCATAATCTTTCATTGGCAGCCGCAGGACAGGTATATGAAGATATATACATATAGAAAAAAAGATAATCTTGAATAGCTACAGAAAAAAAGGGCCGGATAATCTTAAACAGTACAAGTGTGAGAGTGGCACCGATCTGATCCTCAACACGGCTGCCCACAAATGCTTTCCACAGTGCACATCCCTGAGATACATGAGGTTTATTGTGGGATGAGGATTTGGATAAACATTGGATGGTACTGAGGGAAGTAAAATCAAGGGATCGAGATGTGTAACTCTCCTGTATACTGTTCATCATCCTAACAATACCTGGAGAGTGGCCCAGTCATAGCCAAGATCATTTTGTTTCATCAGTAGCAGCACTCCATCCTCAATGGTTCCCTCGCCTATATCAAGGACTTGCAGTAAGGCGGTCTGCTGCAGTTCAGAGTGGAGATGCACATCAAAGGTTGCACAATGAGGTCCAGACAGACGGTACTCCGTGCTATAGATCACAGCACTGGAGCCCTGTACAGAAAAACACTATTACTCTCTTCATCACCTTAACCATTAACTTAAATTCTATATCAATAAGCATTGTGAGTGATGAAACTGCATGAAACATTAGTTATCAGCTATGGATGGATGTTGTCTTGAAGTTTTGTACCTTAAAGGAGCTGGTATTCAGGTAGATGTAATAGTCATGTGCCTTTGTCTCCATAGGCAGGTAGGGATCATCAGGGCCCGTAGCATCGTGCCACAGCCAGTCCAAATCATCCTTGGTTTCCTCCTGCATAAACCCGCACAGGCCCAGGGTGAAGGAGCAAGACATGTCATCTTCCTTAGGGCACCGGGACTCCACCACCTGTTGAGTTCATGACCTACATAGAGTCGCTATTTCATTCTAATTATACATAAGTTTATATTTATACAGGTGAGAGCAAAGTAAGCACTCATAGCTTACTGATGATTATATTGTCTGTGTTAAGATATTGCCCTCACATATCATACTTCTCATGAATTCTAAGTCCTTGATCTTCATTATTTTATCCCAAAATACCACAAAACTTTCCTTCAAATCATCAATGGAGACATCCCCCTCCTGGGCTTGCTTCATCATGGCATTGATGGTGATGGCGTACGGCCCGTCCACTATGCCTGCCTGTACTTCCCTCTCCACCAACACCCACATGTCTTGCAGTGGGTAGTCGCGGCGTAACAATTCCACGTGGAGTGCGCCAGCCAGCATCTGAGGCACAAGGAACCATTATCACGGCGCACCGCTTACGCTCTGAAGGAGTTTTTAATTCCTCTGTTTTTAATCTTTACACAAGACATGAATCTGATGTTGCTGCCTTTTCAGTATTGAATGCCAGCAAGAAGCATTGCCAATCTGAACCTTGAATTTTCAAGGAACTCTTTTTTTTTTCCATCAGAGTTTGCTTCAAGCATAAAGGAGTTTCATGTTACCAACATTTTCTTTAACACCTTAAAATCAATCTAAAAAATGTGAAGTGACAGTTTACTTTCATAAAGCAGCAGAGTAATTAACCTGTAAAGCCCGGTGCCCCTCCTCCCCACCACAGCTTCCTCACTCCCACCCACCACCCACTAATACTCACAAGCTTTTCTATTCAGTTTTGTCAATGGATTGCGATTATGTTTTATTTCTAGTGTGTATATATCTCTGTCCTTCAAAATATTTCCAACATACTAACAAGATTTTTTTGTTTTGTGATTCATATTTTTACTAACAAGATTTGTTTTGTTTTGTGATTCATATATTTTTTCTATTTTCATGCATTCCAAGATAGTACACAGCCATCCCCCATCCCCGGAGATTAGAGGTCAATAGACATCAATGAAAATATTATTCTGATATCCTGCTTTCGGACGTCATTAAAGAAAAGATCACATATTTCAAGAGTCCTGGTAAAGCACAGAACAATACAGAATACATCAAGATTTCTTTATACAGTGATGGCAGACTTCTATGATAACCTTTCTGAGAGATCTCTGGACCAACTAACTGGTGGCCGAGTACTGGCTTCTTAGGACATTTTCTGAGAGATCTCTGGACCAACTAACTGGTGGCCGAGTACTGGCTTCTTAGGACATTTTCTGAGAGATCTCTGGACCAACTGGTGGCCGAGTACTGGCTTCTTAGGACACTTTCTGAGAGATCTCTGGACCAACTAACTGGTGGCCGAGTACTGGCTTCTTAGGACATTTTCTGAGAGATCTCTGGACCAACTAACTGGTGGCCGAGTACTGGCTTCTTAGGACACTTTCTGAGAGATCTCTGGACCAACTGGTGGCCGAGTACTGGCTTCTTAGGACACTTTCTGAGAGATCTCTGGACCAACTAACTGGTGGCCGAGTACTGGCTTCTTAGGACATTTTCTGAGAGATCTCTGGACCAACTAACTGGTGGCCGAGTACTGGCTTCTTAGGACATTTTCTGAGAGATCTCTGGACCAACTGGTGGCCGAGTACTGGCTTCTTAGGACACTTTCTGAGAGATCTCTGGACCAACTGGTGGCTGAGTACTGGCTTCTTAGGACACTTTCTGAGAGATCTCTGGACCAACTGGTGGCTGAGTACTGGCTTCTTAGGACATTTTCTGAGAGATCTCTGGACCAACTGGTGGCCGAGTACTGGCTTCTTAGGACACTTTCTGAGAGATCTCTGGACCAACTGGTGGCCGAGTACTGGCTTCTTAGGACACTTTCTGAGAGATCTCTGGACCAACTGGTGGCCGAGTACTGGCTTCTTAGGACACTTTCTGAGAGATCTCTGGACCAACTGGTGGCCGAGTACTGGCTTCTTAGGACACTTTCTGAGGGATCTCTGGACCAACTAACTGGTGGCCGAGTACTGGTCTTAGACATTTCTGAGAGATCTGGACACAACTGGTGGCCGAGTACTGGCTTCTTAGGACACTTCTGAGAGATCTCTGGACCAACTAACTGGTGGCCGAGTACTGGCTTCTTAGGACACTTTCTGAGAAGATCTGGACCAACTAACTGGTGGCCGAGTACTGGCTTCTTAGGACACTTTCTGAGAGATCTCTGGACCAACTAACTGGTGGCCGAGTACTGGCTTCTTAGGACACTTTCTGAGAGATCTCTGGACCACAACTGGTGGCCGAGTACTGGCTTCTTAGGACACTGAGACGATCCTGGATCATGTGCGAGTACTGAGTTCTTAAGAACTTTCTCTCAGTCCTTGCACCAATGGTGGCCTGAGGTGATGGCTCTGACATCTGAGGAGAATGAGACAAGTCTAAGCTGGAGTTGCCAGTGACGTGGTGTTTAGTGACGACTTTCTGCAAGTCCTGACCAACTAACTGGCCTGAGGTAGTGGCCGGAGATTTCTGGAGGTGAATCTTGGACAATTGTGGAAGTTTGCTCTACATTCAGATCAGATCATTTTAGAGATCTTCTGACCTGTGGCAACAGTACTGGCTTCTAACACTAGAATCTTGGACCTGGAACTGTGTGCAGGTACTGGCTTACTAAGGAGCATTATCATGTATCTCTACTCCTTGTGTACTATCATTGTTGGCATGTGTTACTACATTACTACAGGAGTCATTACCATCATTATCATTATCCTTGTGTACATCATTGTTGGCATGTGTTACTACATTACTACAGGAGTCATTACCATCATTATCATTATCCTTGTGTACATCATTGTTGGCATGTGTTACTACATTACTGCAGGAGTCATTACCATCATGATCATTATCCTTGTGTCTATCATTGTTGGCATGAGTTACTACATTACTGCAGGAGTCATTACCATCATTATCATTATCCTTGTGTCTATCATTGTTGGCATGTGTTACTACATTACTGCAGGAGTCATTACCATCATTATCATTATCCTTGTCAATGGACCTTTCTTCCCACTTCGTACAGGATAACTGCATGACTATAAATTGCAGGCCTCAGCATGACTGGTTATGTGACACACTCATCTCACCATCATTGCATACAGACAAGTAAGCATTCACTGGTCTGACATTCTCTTTTATTCATTCACACATATCATGAAGGATTAATGAGTCTGTGAAGTCATTGATAATCAAGAATAAGCTAAATCTGATCCTCACACACACACACACACAACGCTTTCACACTTCACTTTCCCTTCCTTCCTCCTCCCTCCTTCCTTCTTCCTCCTACATACCATTTTTGAAGGTGTTGTCAATGATGGGGTTGTAGACATTGGGAGGGCTGGAGGCATTCACCCGTAACCAATATCCTACTTCTCCTTCATCTATAAAGCCACAGGATGGGTGGGAGGCATTCTCAAAGTCACAGTCAAGGGAGGACTTAGGGTCAACCAGCAGCGGGAGGATAGTGGCTGGAGGCAGGATGGATGGTGACTCAGGTGTGGCACTCTCGGGCACCACTGAAAAACATTTATGACGTCACCATCCTGATCCTTCTCGTCAGAACAGCTCCACCTCCTACATCATCTCCAAAACCACGATTACTTATCCAAAAAATATAAGAGGCACATACCAAAATATTCATAAATCTAAAAGCGATATACTGCAGCTTTGTAGCGGAATCATTATGTTGCATGACAATAGGAAGAACAGATATCATGGGAGTAAAATAGTAACTCTGGGTGCATAATAGTCCCAAGAAGTGAGACCTGGATGTGAAATAAAAGCCAAAGGTTCAGATATAATAACAATTGTTCATAACTCACAGGAACAATACATGAATTCTGGTTCCGTCAGATGGAAGTCCTTCAAGGCCAGGTATCCTTCCCTGCCGTCCCACACCTCCCCTTGCATCACCAGGGCATAGTTCTCAGGAGTGTTCTGAAGTACAGACAGACATACAACATGAAAATACATACAACATGAAAATACATATGTAACGCGAGAAATTACATTAATAGGGGAAGAGATGAAATAACACATAAGTATCAATAAGCTAACGAGGAATTTTCCTCCACGCCTCATTCCTGAATCACTGGTTAGGCTTATATTTTAAGCCAGTAGTAATTAGACACGTAGCGAAACGAGGTGAGAACGGGGATTCTAGGTTAGGATAATTTTAGAAGCAGCTCGACGTTCATTGAGTTAAGTCGCCTGTGGGGAGGTGATATTCTCGCCCTTGGTAAAGGTATGTTATGAAATGTTTGTTAACTAGAGATGTAGACATGACTTACTGGTGATTCCTTTTGTTGACCAGGACTAATAAAGTGTATTACTTAGGGTCCCAAGGTAGGATGCTGTTGGCGGACCAGGGGGCCAAGCGCTCACAAATTAGCAGAGGGGGCAACTACAACATGTCACAGCCAGCCGTGTGAAGACAAGGAGAAAGAAGGAAATAGAAAAATAAGTGAGAGGGAAACGTTGGAAGTGGGATAGACTACGTATACATTATATTAGGATAACGACTTGAGCATTACATGTGCGTATCGTTAAGGGGTAACAGTGCGACTGAAGTTACCAGAGATAGTAAACTAGACTAGGATGACGACTTGAGCATTACATGTGCGTATCGTTAATGTGGTGACAGTGCAACCGAAGTTACCAAAGATAGTAAACTATATTAGGATGACGACTTGAGCATTTCGCGTGCGTATCGCTAGGAGGGAAGGAAGACTTAATATTAAGATAACTTGTGAATGTATAATAATTACCAAGTGAGACAGTAAAGAGTTAAATATATTATAATTAGAAATATATTAACGCGTTGTCATTCAGTTTCCAACCAGTACTTACATATTTTCTTAAATCTTTTATTTTTGTTCATTCATATATAATTTCCCACTTAATGTGGGTGGTGGCAGCGGTATAACCAGGACTGTAGAGTACACTCCCAAGGTGGGCACTACATAATGGTGACAACGGTGTAGATGATCATTTTGACCACTACACATACAACATGAAAATACATACAACATGAAAATTCCTAAATGCAGGTTAGGAATTGTAATGGCATGGGTCACTGAGCCAATAAACAGACATCACAAACTAAGTTAATCTTCTTTCATAGAATATATAGCTACTCTGATAGACCTTGCACATAAAACTTAGTACATTTATTTCTATGTTACAGATGAATGCCTTAAAGATCATAAAATACACCATAATTATTGTCTTCTCTTGTGAATACTTTGCTGCCTTGTGATGCTCCTGTCCTACCTTGCAATTCAGAGCAACAGGTTACTCATGAGATAGAGGATGACATCAGAATTAACATGAGGATGAAATAATTTCATCTTTGCGTGTACCGTTTTATTCCCAAATTTCTACCATGATCACAGATAGAATCCCTCCGTTTACGCAAGCCTTGATAAAAAAGAAAAAGATGAAAGTGGTGAAGTTCAAATATTCATTCCCTCACTTTTATTTTAAAATATCAACTCCTATCAGTTCATCTGTGTCGAGGTTAGCTATACAGGTTATATTCAGAAATCAAAAACCTTAACTCATGCAAAGTTGAAGTTGAAGAAAACGATGAGCTCTGTAAGTTCTGTTAGAGTGGGATGAGACCCGAGCCGAGTCACCCGGGCGGGGGTGGGACAATGTCAAACATGACGTATGATAGGGATCGGGTAAAGATAAAATATATATCATTAAAGTAGAGAGCCATTGGAATCAAGAACATATTTGATGTGCAGCACATGATCTTTATCTGTACATATACCATATGTGTTGTACATCCCATTTAAGATATAAATAAATTTGAAATTCTTATTGAAATTAATAAAATCAATTAATAAAGGGGAGAATCAGTACGATTCCAAATTTTGATTATTAAACTTTTTGATGAGGAAATTAAGTGAAAGTCAAGACGCAATGTAGATAATGTCTGTGGTCCATCAGTGCTTTTCAACCTCCCCTTTGCTAAACTGTTTTAATCAAAGGGGGGGATTGTAAGAGAAAAAGAGGAGAGGGGAAAAGAGAGAGAGAGAAAGAGAGAGGAAGAAGAGAGAGAGGAGAGAGAGAGAAGAGAGAAGAGAGATAGAGAAGAGAGATAGAGGAAGAGAGGAGAAGAGAGGATAAAACGAGAGAAGGGCATAAATAGAAATCACACAGAATGATGCCAAGAACTTAAAAAACTTTCCCTTTTATCATCTGCTGGCCCATTGAGAGTCTGGTCACTGTAGCTGTCTGGGGAAAACCACTGAAGGCTGTTCGGATCATTGGTCCAAAAAACAGGTTGTATTGACGAAAGAACAGGCCACAGAAATTTTGGGGAACACATTCTAATGTTACAAAGATGTCATCACGCTATCACCGTGTCCTTGTTGGGTCCAACATTTCCCACTAAACACCACCTGCGAATGAATGAAGAAACAAATTTTCAGCCTGAGTCCAAAGTTCTGCTATATGTGTCAATTTTCAGTCACAAAAATATGTTTTCATATGTAAAAACAAGTGCATATCAAACAAATAAAAAAAACAAATGTATGTACACATCACTTAAGAGGTCACCCCAAAGGGTTTAGGTAGATCAAACGTTATGGCAAATACTATATAATGTGGCTACCCTTTCTTTGAACTTGGAAGAAGGTATCATGCAATGGTAACCAACAGATAACCAAAAACAATATAATTACGATTATGTTTACAACAAAGTCAACAGTTTCAGACTCATGGTATGAGGTCCACGGCAGTGATATTTTAACCTACAAATTATTATCATCATTTTGACTGTGTTCAGTTTTCAGAAACTCAGCTAAACAAGGGACATGATACTAATAACTACTTCCACATGATCAATCAAAATAATATTGAGCTATTTTCTGCTAGCTCCATACTAGGATGTTTCTAGTCTTTAAGTTACTACATTGTTCATACATAAGGCCCTTTCCATAAGATTTTACATTGTTCAAAATTGCTAAAAATTAACTCTGCAGCTGCATGAAAAACTTTTACATTTAGGTGTGGCCCATAGTATCTAAAAGTCCCGTGACGGCGACCCTCCAGCGGGGCTGCCCCATCTTGGTGAGAACCAACGATTCACTCACGTTTTTGCCACTACCATTATCTACAAATACTGTGGAAAAGATATATGATTACAAATTGTCATGTATTGTATCAGTTTATCAAAAATTAAATATCAATGTTCACTACAATATAAAGTTTAACTATCGAGTACAAGACACCTAGGCTTGGATGGAGCTCCTTACCTACACTTATTGTTCTACCCTCTATCACACACCTCAAAGATCCATCTTCTCTCCTTGGTGTTTCTCTAAAGTGTTTGGCGCCCTTCCCATGTGTTACAAAACTAGCAGATGATCAAACCAAGATCCTGCACTCAACTTATTTCCCCCTTTCCCATGCTGGTCATGCAACTGATGTCATTCTGCTTCTCACATTTTGCCCTCATTTTAATACTGACTCCAAATATAAATCAATTTTATTTTCCCTATCAATATAAATTCACATATACTTTCAGCTTCTGCCACTTACAAACACAGGTGCACAATCACGAACAAAATCTGTGGATTGTAAAATTAGGATTTCATCAAATGAATTATATTGTTGTGTTGCTTAATGTAAGGAACCACTTTGTTTTTGTTTCTTAGCCTTGTTAATTATTCATTTCAGTCTCACTTAATGATCATGATCCATCAGGGATAAAAAGGCAACTAACATAAACAAATCATAGTTTTGAGGCAGCGGGAAGTGCAAGTATTTGATCCTGCTTTTTGACATTTACAATATCAATGCATGACTTGCATACAAAACAACAAAAAAGAGCATTTAACATAATTTCAAAGATGGGTATTTGTTAACATTAATAATTAAATAAACAATATGTCTAACATGGTATTGAAATGACAAAATGTTTGAATCAAATAATTTTCATTCTAACAGTTTTAAAAATAATTTCTAAAATAACTAACCTGTAAGAGACGCATCTTCTGTGCCTTCCATCCAGTAATAGAAACCCACACACTCAGTGTCTTCCACGGTGATGGCCGGTGACTTCAGCTTGGACGTGACGGGGTTACTGCCCCCACGGAGTTCATAAGCATGCCCTAAAATGAATATAGTCGCATTAAACTGTGACTGAGTATTTTTCCTAGTATCATCATAATCAGTAAAATAACCAATATACTTCATATTCTTCCCTATCACCCTATACTGCTTTTCTCATTCTTCCCTATACTGCTTTTCATGTGTTTGCAGTGCCATTACCTTGCTGAGTGGCTGTTGTGTGGTCGGTGGGTGAGGCCTGAGCCAGAGTCCAGCCAGGCTCAGAGTCTGCTTCCATGCCGCAGGTGCTGCCCTGCTCAAAGGTGCACACAGCTCCCACACTGGCCATTGTCTGAAGATTCTCTGCAAAAATACAAAGAAAAATATAAATCAGATAACAAACATTTACGATATCAATGAATATAGGAAAATAAAATCTTGTTTCATGTGAAAAATGTGTAAAGCTTATGATTCTTGAGCCTCATAATATATTGGCTCTTGAAAGTTGAGCCAAACCTCACCTGGACACACATGAGATGCCATGCTGATGTCGTCCACAGCAAGGTTAGACAGCGGGCTACTCCCCTGAGACCCTCGGACTCCAGCACAAACTCCTCACCACCAGGCACTCCAATGAATGCTTCACTCCACCACGCAGTCTGTGTTCAGGTGAAAGGAAAATAATGGAGTGTGAGTTCTATATACGATCATATAATTACATCCAGAATATCAGTAAATAATTACACCCCATATAAAATAAGGATAAATAAATGCCTTTTTGCCCGTACAGTATATCAATATATTTCTTTGTCTTTTTTATCTTTTTTTCCTTTACCTATGGCCTTCTCCCAGACATGTAGATTGGTACCTAATACAGAGAAATTAAGAAGAAAAAACCCCAGTTCCTGAATGCAATTTATTATATTCCTCCTTGACACCCCTACCTGAAAACCCTTCTTGCTCCAGATGACAGACTCCTTCCCCCACGACGATGTGGTGCACACTGAGGGTGCCCACGTCAGAGCCGTCCATGTGGTACCACCAGCGCAGACACAGGGCCTGCACACCACATCACAAGGATTACCATTAGTGATAGCTAGGGTACACATGCCCTATATTTCCTTCAGAAACTTTCCACAGCTCTTCATAACTTCTCACCTGAAGTATCTGCCATATTGCCTTTCTGTCATCTTGTTAGTTGCATAAAATTATAATAAATAAATAAACTATTATTAAGATTTCAAAATTCTTGGTGTGATGAAATAAATGTTTTGCTTCAGAAGCATACAAGGTAACATAATATAAAATGTTTTTCAAGTAATGCAGCAACAAAAAGAAATCCCTGCTGGTGACAGCTCTTCAAACACATAGAGTGTCTTCCCTGTAATTGTCGAATGTAAGAGCAGTATGTAATAAAGTTACTAAATATCATAATAAAAAATCTTAATAAAATTACTTATTTTCCTTAAATAAATTAAAATAGACATTAACAAGTTTCTCCTTACGTAAAGATTTTCCTTAAAGATTCATAAAATTTAAAACATGCCATCAGTGAATAAAGACAAAACTTTTAGAGCAATCTGAATATGACCAACCAACAAATAGATTTTAATCAGTTTAAAAAAATGTGCTTTACACAACTTAAACTATTGAACCTTTAAGGATCACACACCTGCGTGGTGGACGCAGGACGTATCACTGGACTGGTGATGATGGCAACACCTTCATTGTGAGCGAAGGTTGTGGTGAAGCTCATGAAATAACCTAGACCTAAAATTAATAAACAAATTAATAAATATACACATATGCAAATATATAAATTATTGAAGAAAGAAAATCTCAGACATGTAATGGTTTTAAATACTGACGCCATTTGTCATCATTACCACCATGTGATATTAAAAAAAGAAAATAAACATAAAGTGTATTCATTAATATTCACAAGAAATACGTGAAGCCAACCTGTCGTGTGATCGGCTGTTGGTCCCACATTGTGCGTGTGCCAGATTTTTGACTGAAGGACCCAAATATGATCCCCCGCGCCATGACTCCACTCACAGAATGTATCATCGTCAAAGTCACATGAAACTTCTTCTATTAAGTCTGTAAATATATACGTATATATAGAATACTGGACTCGGCATTAAAGAATTAAATACATTTTCTCCATGTTCATTTTGATTACATCTATACGTATATCTATCTACTCTGAGGTTTATTATTTGAAATATATAAAAATGTGGTGAATATCAAATACAGTAGTCTTATAAAACAGACTTGAGATCCTTTTTGCCTTTTTGAAAGATGTGGTGACATGAATACGTAACTGCCGTAGAGGTGGTATATAATTACTTAAGGACCGTTATAAAAGCATCGACTTCGCACCAACAAGAAGATGATGATCGCCATGGCCGCCGAGACTATGGTGAGAGGGTGTAGCGTGTGGTAGTTACCTTTCTTTTCACACCCTTGTTACTCATGATTTCCCTCCAGGCTTTCACAGAACCCCTCAGACACTTATAAAATGTTGGTGCAAAGTGGGGAAGAAATACCCAGTTTACTCACTTTGATAATAGTATAGGAAAAATATGTCGAAAATATCTTCAAGAAAGAAAGAAAGAAAGAAAGAAAGTAGAATTAAGAAACAAATCCTTAACTCCTACCACTCCAATGGTTACGTCCTCCCTGTACTTAACCCTTGAGGCCCACAACGTAATTTCCATTGTAATATGGATACTATAAGACAATTTTAATGAACATAAGCAATATTTTAATAGATATGACCTGCTTAGTATCCTTGTCCACTAGTTAATTTGGTATATTTAGTTACTTTTCGTAATTTTATGGCTAACAACAGACAATTTCATATATCAAAGGAAAGATCTGGGCGTGAAGGGGTTAATTACTACCTGATGGGGCTGTGGTGGTTGGGGGGAGTGTAGTAGTGGTGGTGACTGAGGCAGCTGCAGGAATTGTCTTGCACTCCGAGGCACTGATCACCTCAACATCATCCAGGTGGACTAATCCTTCACTGTGGCCGTCCAGCCACTCACCGTCAAGCCGCACTGCCTCTATGTCAAGCTGAAAGGGTAAACAGTTGCAAGGGAATAATGATGTTTATCGTATCTAAAGACGTGGATGACGCTCCGACTTTGAAAACTCAACCAAAGTTTGACTTGCTGATTCAAAATTCAAAATATGAATAAAAGAATAAGGTTTCCATACTTTCAATTACCTCTTAACCACATACAATCTCCTGTAATGCATAAAATCACCAGAGCCTCTTAACCAAGAGAGATATCCCTTTGGTATAGTGGTCTAATGCTCTAGTGTTTGATGTGCAAAATCTGGTGATGGTGTAGGTTCGAACCCTCACCGGGGCAAAGGAAAAACGGAAATAATTTATTTCCGAATTATGATTACCAGCCTGAGTCATGTGTCTGTTGGAAGGAAATACTGACGTGATTTCAGAAGGTAACTGTGGCCCAGGGCAATGTAAAGCCTCTGTCGGGCCCAGGTATTTCCCCCTTGGAAGCATTGCTTGGCTCCATCACACGGCCACATGCAGTCTCTATCATCAGGGCACAATAAAACTCCCCCTTGACCAAGACCCTTTCAGGAGTCCCCCTCAGAATACTATCACAGCAAAAAAATTATTACTATCCTTGATTCAAACCCTTAAAACTCACTCCTACAAGGAAAACAATTATTTTCATGTTTTGCAAATCATACAAATCAAACACCCACAATCTTACATCCCATTCTTGGTTTAACTGATATGAATATTCTGACAAGCCAAAGGAAGACATATTGGCAGTGCGTTGAAGAGGATCTGGTAGCATTGGGCATTGAAGAAGTTAAAGCAATGGATAGAGATAGTTGGAAGCGTATCATCGGCCCTCTAACCTCATAAAATATTAAGGAAAAACTGACGTTAAACAGAAAGAAGAAAAAGATTATTCTGATAATGAAAAGCTATTCCTTCCCCACCTGAATGCTGTCCACGGAGTAGCTGGGGATTGACAGCTGTCCTTCCTGCCAGCCCACCGCAGCACTGTCTGGCAGCACCCACAGCACCTCCTCGAAGTGCTCTCCGGGGTAGGCAGGCCCGGGTGTCACCACAACCTTCAGGGACGCCGGAGCTCCCTCGACTTTCTTGAACCTTTGCACAAACATTGGTGGGCCTTCATTTATTTATTTATTTAAATTTTTTTTTTTTTTTTCCATCACAAAGGACTGGTCAAGGGCAAAACAAAAAGGAGGTAACAAAAAGCCCGCTTAGTTGCTGAAGAAAACGAAGGTCTATTGTGCTGAACTGTGAGACGAAGCTTTATTTACAGTGAGAGTTACACATTTTTGACAGTGGCTAAAATCAACAGTAATTAGGTAAACTTTCAATGAATAATAAGAAAATATAAAAGCAAAAAACAGCAAAAGTGAAGCAAATTCTTGGAGTAAACTAAGCAATTGTACTCCATCATTGAGATTAAAAAACTAAACCCATAACTTGGATATGTGGGAGCAAACCCTGGCCACATGATACAGTACTCCAATACAGTAAACTGATCAATTACATTCCGTGCCATGAAACATTACTGTATCTTTGTTTCTATAATTGGCAAATCAGAATGTACTTTGGACAACTTTATAAATGAGGCGCTTATTTCAGAAAGTCGATAAGCGCCACAAATAAAAAACTTAAGAAAATGGCTTCAAACTGTTTCAATGTTCAAAATGTCATATCTTTCGAACCAAGCATACAAAATGATGAATTATTTTGTATGCTTGGTTCAAAAGATATGACATTTTGAACATTGAAACAGTTTGAAGCCATTTTCTTAGTTTTTTATTTGTGGCGCTTATCGACTTTCTGAAATAAGCGCCTCAAATAACCAATGGGCGGCAGAGGTAACAACAAGAGCTAAACTTACCAGAATCTGACACAATTGAGGTCAGGCAGGAGGATAGGCGATGTCAGTGTGGATCTCTTGCCCACCAGGTGAGTGTCATAGGTGACAAACATAAGGTTGGTGGGGGTAAGAGGACCCTTCTCATCGGGTGCCAGCGTGGTAAACACCCATTCAAAGCTTCCTGTGTTGCTCCACCCACACGTGTCCTTCTCAAAGTCGCACTTCCCTGAGAATTCATTTACAATTCTCAATACTATTTCTCATGATTGGCAGGGCGAGAATTAGCTTAAGATTCAGGAATATACACTAACAGTCAAAAGAGAGAACAGTAATTAATCAAAATCTACATTACAAGTTGCTATCAATTTTACTGCCTATGGGTAGTACTCTATTATTTACCCTTTTAAAAGATTGCAAAAAATAAATATGTTCCATTTGTCCAATAAACCATAACTAATGATCAACTATAACAGCATCTTGCCTCTAAATACATCAGAACTTCAAACTTTCAAAGCTATGTATCAGGATTAGTCATAATGCAAGGAAAGATACAGGATACAGGGCCATCCATTTCACCGGCAGTCATGGCACCATTGACTTACCATGCACAGGACAACCTGACGAGCTGTCCATTGTCATATCGTCAAGAGCCACATAGCCTTCACGGTTTCCTGTGAAGAACACTTCCAGTACAACACGGCCATGGCTATTATGCTTCTCAAGCTCGGCAGCTCCAACTTGCCACAAGCCAGTGGTTCCCACTGCAAATAAAGAACCATATTTTTTCATTTTTACCATAATTGATAGGTAGTACAGAAAGCAGGGATTTTGATTTCTTACAACTCATTATTTTCCCTTACATTATTATCTTCATCTCTATGGCCTTCCCCCAAACATCTGCAGTGGCAAAAACACAGAGGAGTTGGCTCACAAAAATATCCAATTCCCAATGCAACTTGCAGCTTCCACATCTTCAATATACGATATGATTCGATGGAAATTGCTGTATCAGTTATATTATCTATAAAAAAATCAGAAATCTAATGAAAGAACCAGATTTTACAAAAATGACTTAAGTTTACACAAAAGTACAACTATATTTTAGATCAAAGACTTATACATCTAAGTACTACATCCCACAAACTGAAGAACCAGAACAAACAAAACAAACCCATCGGAGAAAACAAAAAGGAAATAATTCAAAAAGAAAATGAATGAGCTCACCCTCAGTTTCAAAGACAACTTCTAGAGTGTCGTTGAGTGTTGCCCTCAGAGTGGCGGCCTCGCGGGTGTCCAGGACAAACCAGAAGGAGAAACACTTGGAGTCCGGCTGAACCTTTGGCCCGTACATGACGGCGGACTCGGAGCCGCTGGTGGCCTTGGAGAAGTCGGCCACAATGTAATATCCTGCATTGGAAAAAAATCTCATTAAAATGACTTATTAACTCTTGAGCTTCATATCCATTCTTATTTCAATCATATTCTCATAAAAATACAAGTAAATATTTGAAATATCATTGATTTGTCAGCGTTTTATATTTCAGTTATTTTTTTTTATAGAAACATCAACATTTTTTGAGAGACCAGGCTACCCTACATTAAAAGCCAAATTTATTCAAGGTAGAGTCCAATTTCTTTTCATAATTACCCACTATCTTTTCTATCAGCCATTGGCAAAGAGAAACAAAACAATGATTAAAGCTTACCATACAATGATTTGTATGTGTGGTCTTCCTCAGTGTAGTCGTGGGACGTGACTGTGCTTGTTCGGAAGAATTGGAAGCCACTCGGGTTTGTATTTTGATAACCTAGTGAATAAAACATAAGTCATGCATTCATTACCATGGTATAAACAATTAGCAGGGCCGACTGCCCTGGCCCGGATTCGAAGCAGGGCCCGCAGAGTAGTAGCTCGGCGCACTAGCCACTACACCACGGAGGCGATCAAATATCATGGGAGTTGCATAATTCTAATTGTTTCCTGTGTTTTCATTGAAGGAGTTGCCTAACACCCTGTAGTTTTGTCATGTACCTATATTGCTTTACATCAGAAACAAGCTTATACTGATAAACTATAAATGAACCTTACCTCCACAGTACTCATCAACACCATCATCATACTCAAAGTCACAGGTTTGTGCTTGCACCGGACACCCGCCGGAAGACACCTTGATGTTGTCCACAAGAATGATGGAATCTTCGCCCGCCACCTCGGCCTCCCACTCAAACTGTCCAATAGTTTGGGAAGATCAAGTTTTTTTTTCCATTTCATATTGACTAAATATTGCACCAAGAAGTGAAAATAATGCTGCTTTTCTTTTAAAAGAGTTATGCTTTTCTTTTTTGTACATTATTTTTTTTAATGTTTTGTTTTGTTTTTTCTTTGTTATTCTTTGTTGTAAAATTTTATAATGTTATGCCTCTGCTCCTCTAAGCATAAAGGTACCACTAGCTTCACTGCCTACAGGATGCTTATCACTGATTAAGGTTCAGCAAGCCAAGTCACTGATGTCAGACTAAAACTATCCCATGACCAAACCTGACTTACCGTGTACGAAGTCTGAGGCACATACATCTCTATCGTTGCCGAGAGCCAAGAAGGGATGGTGGTGCTTCTTCTTTGCCACACAACATCAACATAGGAAGAAAAGAATCTGAATTTGACTCTCAGTGTGCCTGAGTCACTTCCTATGAATCGGTACCTGTCAGAAAGTAAACATTACATGAATACTATGCAATACTTCAGGCTTTCGTGTATTTCTTCTTCATACATAAGGCCTTTCCTAGACACGTGCACTTAACACAAAACCACTTGTTCATGTTTATTGATGACTCTTGAAAGAATAAAACTCAAGAACTGCTTCTAAAGTACAAATAATAAAATGAAGACATAAAGATGCAATAAAAATTTAATTAAAATATCTAAAATATAGGGATGTAATTCAGTATCAACTAATACATACATCTAACACAGATTTACTATAATTTGATATACTACATCTGCCTACTTGTGGGATTTTTATAAAAAGATAAATTTGATCATAAAGCAAAAGGAAAATGTACATTACCAGAAAGTAATACAACGGAGACCTTTCGTTGCAAGGAGAGGAGGAGTGCCGATGACTGCCGTTTGTCCATGTTTGTTGTTATAGGCATTGGCAAGAATGTGTCCACCTTGGGGGAGCTCAGAGTCATCTTCTATTATGAATTCATATAACCATTTGAAGCCTGTGGTTTGATTCTGAACCATTGAGCAGATATCAGTCTCAAAGTCACAGTTGAAGATGTCGCCAGCTGTGAAACAAAGACATAAAAGTCAAGATGGTATTCAAATCTTGTAAGTTATCAATCAAATTCAGAAAAGGAAAAATTGAATTAAAGTAAAAAATTATGAATGCTTATGCTACTGTGAAACTGATTCTGAAAGGCTTTCAAATAGCTTTCTGGTGACATTTTATTTATCTTTTTACATCATAGGGGACTCGCATAAAAAGGGAAAAATGTCACAAAAACCCTGCTTATTGCCAGTTCCTATAAAATGGAGAGCAAAAGAGTTAGTTCCAGAGGGAAACTTAGTAACATCACGTTAGAAGAATGACCTGGAGCAGCCGTGGTGGTGGCTGGGGGGGCGAGGGTGGCTTCTGGGGGCCAGGTCAAGCACTGTTTGTTGTCGGTGTACAGGTCATCCAGGGCAATCCAGCCATTAGCGTACGAGCCGGTCACACCCTCAACAACGATCTCAAACTCCTCATCAGCAGAATAAGGAATCATCACCTGTTCAAAAATTATTCATTAGTGGCACTGTATAAGCTACCGTCAATAACACTATAGTCGCCACCTGCACTAAAGATGACACAAAATTAAGACACGAAATGACTCAGACTGTCCAGATATTCCCTTTTAACTTTCCTGTAATCATGGATGAAGAAATGTAAGTATGAACGCCACCAAACGTCTGTAAATCGAAAAGAAACATTGCCCTGGTGACTTTAGTGTTATTGACGGTACATCTGCGTTTAATTATATGACCCTTTTCTTGAATAAACATGTAGTGTCTTGAATCAAATAAAAAAAAAAGTTCAGATCAAAGAAAAAAATCATCAGTTAAAAGAAATTTCCTTTGCGTAATTAATTAGTTATGAGGACATGTACATTTCATTCACTTCTAAAACCAGTATCTCTAAATACTGATGAAACTCTCACATGAAAGTAGGCTCATAATGGGGCCATTGAACCAACTTAAAAATATATAGGTCAATCTCTGGCTTCAACTTTCAGTCTTCTAGCAAATGATAATAAATTAACAGTAGATATTCCACTTGGGAAATAGCACCTATAGTCTTTTTTTTTAACGAGGCAAAAATTTCATTCTATCATAAGGTCTCATGCTTAAAATTATGCCTATGTTTACCTGATAATATTGTTAACTCTGATAAAATACAGCTGAAATTTAGAAGAAGCATATTATTCCCTTACCCTGGCATCAAATATCAGTCAGTAAGCAGCAAGGGGTCAGGAGATTTTTCACCTTGTAAAAAAAACCCAGACTATGTAGAGTTGCCAAGCAGTGACTGGCCCTTATGCCTATTTTTTTTTTTTTTACATTGAAGCCTATGGTGCCAGTAGGCTATTTAATTATATGGAGGGACGTGATGGTTGGCCCTCCGCCCGTTGGTTGGCGCAGGCTGAATTTTTATAGTGACACCTGTGATGTTATAGGTGAGGGTCCGTTTTCTATGATGGTCTACCCTCAGTTTGAAGGCTTACCCGTCGTAGAGCCATTCAGGTCCCTGGTCTCCGGAAAGCGACCACCAGGTGTTCTCGCCACTGTCACTGCGCGTTTTGACCCTCAGCACAGCCTCGGCATCCCCATTGAGTGAGTAATAGAAGCTAAAGCAATGCCCAAGCGTATAACTGGTGATGAAGGAGCTGACGAACGACGTGTTCATCCCTCCGTGTTCATCCGAGTCCTCCACCACAATGTAGCCACCTGAGGGAAAGCCATTATGAACACCATCTTTATAAAATTTCTTAATAAAATACAACAAAATCTGACTTTTTTTTCTTTTTCCTCTTTATTACTACTGTAGCACTGGTACTGTAATTTCTAAGTGATAAAAAAAAAGGATGAAACATCAATTAATACAGTGTGCTTGCGATGATACGAGCAGATAATATGTTCCACGGGGCCTCCTTGCATATCAAAGTTCTGGTATGTTGAAGATATTAAATAAATAAATTGAAAATATTGAAGATATTAATACGTGGGCTAAATGATAGTCACTAGTGTCAGGCAGATTTTCTCAATTAATATTTTTCATGAGAGTAATATCAATACACCTCTGCGATGAGATTAGCCGGCCCCCTTTGGACTTCTCTTACTATTTGCTATATGGGGCCTGGCAATAAGCAAGCTTTTTTCTTCTGCCCTTAGCCAGTCCCCTATGATGTTGAAAAAAGAAAGAAAAAGTAGACATAACCAAGCAGCAGGGAAAGTCCAAGTTGATAAGTTCATAATAAACTAATGATAATTGATGGCTCTCACCCATGGTGGAGTTGGTGGTGTGATCGCGTGCAGGACCACCGTTTTGCTGCATGCCATTGGTCATCTGCCATGCAAGGTTGCCATTCGCTTCTGTGTGCCATGAACAGATGTGGGCGTCCTCAAAGGCACAGCTACCAGGCTAGGGAGTAAGAACATAAGAACATAAGAAAATAAGGAAGCTACAAGAGGCTGCGAGACCTACATGAGGTAGTTCCTGTAAAACATTGTAAGGATGAGCAGAAAAGAAACAAATCATTACAAAATATGAATCAATGCAAGCAAACCTGATATATTTTCTATCCTTCATAGCCTTAATAACTGCCATGGAATGAAAGGACAAATAGTATTCACCAGCAGCTAGTTGAAAGCATTATAGCTTGTTCTTCAAGATACTAACCAGTGGACAGGAGGAGAAATGGGAGGAGTAGTCATCAATAGCCAACACTGGCTGCCCTGTGTCATGTGAAAGTGAGTCCAGGTCCCCCGTCACAACAAACTGAATGGTGGCATTGTCATGGTTATTGACATAGGTTTGTTGTAGAAGAGTCCACGTTGGCACTTCATGGTCTCCACCGACTTCTACCAAAAGCTCCGTGTTGCTGTTCACCTTCAACTGCAAATTGAAAATACAATATTGTACATGGTGGTAAATCTAACTAATGTCTACCACTCATGTGACTTGGCCTATAATTCAACATTGAGTTGTAAATTCAATAAAGAATTCTTTAAACACATTTTTTTTACTTTAAAAAAAATGGAAATAACAAATGCGGTAAGATGAACGTCAGGGAAAGGACTGTGTCTGTGTAGAAATAGTGCAGAGAAGGTCAAAGATTTAGATTCCAAGCAGTGGAGAGGAGTTATGTGATAGATGTTTGTGGTGTGAGTAAAATTGATGATGAAAGTGCTGATAATTAATGTATATGGAAGGTTTGGTACATGTGAGAAAATAATACTTACAAAGATGCTGATGACTCCAGAACCGGCACTGCCAAGCATAATGTAGAAGAGCTGGAAACAGTGGTCACCAGATGGTACATTTTCAAGGACAGGCAGATCAAGCTTGGCATTCTTGTGTGTTCCGGGACCCATGTCATTGGAGACCAGCTGGAGGAAGTGGCCAACCTCTGTCTGGTAGGAGTGGTCAAACATGCCATTGGCTGAAAAGAAATGCATAAACTCCCTGTATTTCTATAAACAAAAAGGCTGTACTGTAGTTCTCACTTGTATGTAACACAGCTTTGGGCGAGCTATAATTCTAGGGCTGAGAACTAGAAGGGCCAATGTCAAAAAATGGCAAATTTTAGATAAGTCCACCACCGAACTGGAAATGTATGTATCTATCATTGCAAGAAATGATACGTTATAATCTAAGTAATTACTGAAAAAAAAAATCTTTCATCTGCTGTTATTACCTGATGCAATCAATGATGAAGGATGCAATATTTCAAACGCATTTTTCTCAAAACATAGATTTGTGACATTGGCCTTTCTTGTTCTCAGTCCTAGAATTGTGGCGCTCCCTGCTGAAGTGAGGTAAGCGACACACATATAAAACCCAGAAAACAGCGTTTGAAGTTGACAGGCCTCACGCAAACCTGGATTCTGTGCCTCACTCCCGCTCATTTTTATCACTATTAATATTATCATCATTATTGTCTTCTTTTTTACCATTATTGCTATTATATTTATTTTGATTATTATCACTATTTATCATAGTTATTATTATTGAGTCTTATTATTATTTTTACTATACACATATTTTTTTTTTCTTCATTACCATTATTAGCATTTATTATTATTATTTTTTTAAAATTATTATTATTATTATTATTATTACAGGTATTGTTATCTCTTTTCTTACTTAAAATTATTAGGCATGTCAATGTATAATTATCTATAGTCCACTTTAGTCCACGAGAGACAACGAAATTATCATAGCATGAGGTCCATAAAAGAGCTTCGGCTTAATGGACCGTGGCTTATATGACTGTATAATTGATTATGAACACTATTGTATTACACCAAGCCAAATAAACTATCAAGTATCAAAAAAAGTATCAAGTATCTGAGCGTGACCGATGCAAAGAGCACGGCGCGGCACCAACCTCACTTCAGAACTCCGGGAGAATATATGTACAATTTTATGTTTTTGTAAAGAACCAAACTAGGTTTCTACCACAAATCTACACTTACTAAATGCAAAATATATTTCAAATGAATTCTCCTAAAATGTATCTTGCATCAAAATGTAGCAATATAATGTAGAAGAGCTGGAAACAGTGGTCACCAGATGGTACATTTTCAAGAACAGGCAGATCAAGCTCGATACACATCAGCAAGTAACACTATAGTCTTAACTCACCTCCCTCTTTTGCATTCACCCACTGCCAGTCAGAGTTGTCGGACACTGCTTCATTCACGGCCCCACACAAGGTCTCCTCCTCAAAATCACACTGCGACCTCTGCGCCATACCCACCTGATGAGAGGCATTTGTCAACAATGTGGACGTGGGTCGACACACTCATATAATATTCAACAAATCAAGATATAAACAACTATATAAGGCAAATAATTCCTTCTATGCAGCGTAGTAATGGGCACACGGACCTTGATAAGATGTGAGATTTTAGCCAAAGGTAGTATGGGGGGGGGGGGGGGGGTTAGTTTAATGTAGGGAAAGTAGTGTTGAAATTTGTCAAGAGTACAAGGGAAATAAACGTGGAATTACCAAATATGAAATGAGTTAATTAGCAAAACAAAACAAGAAAAAGACTCAGGAATAATGGTTACAGACAACCTTTAGAGGAAAAATGAAAATTATCAATAACTAGCATTTTTTTTTTTTTTTTTTTTTTTTTGCAATTGAAGGTAGAGTTAATGGGTAGCATATGGGTGTTCTTAGGCCACTCGACGGTACAGAAGGATTTGTTGTGGATTTTGGTCTCATCGGGGATCTAACTCATGTCACCGAGAATGCCATTTGGAGATACTAACCACTCTGCTACCGCCTCCCCAGGTTAAGATCCAGCAAATATCATTAAAACCAAATAACTCAAATCAAAGCTACTAACGTCCACACTATCACAGGAAATGTTGTATGCGTAGGTGTCATCAATTGCCACGTAAGAGTTCTCATGATCAGCCAACAGTGTCGCCTCTAAGAACAGATATTTGCCAGAGTATTCACCGACTTCCACGGTAGCTGCCACCCACCGATTACCCTGACTCCCAGAGCGACGCCACAGCTCCTCACTGCCACGCTTCAGCTGAAAAAGAAAGTATGAGTAAGCTTTCCTTAATCTGCAGGTATATTTCCCTAGCCACAGACTTCCTTCTTTAAAAAACAAATAGACAACAAACTTCTTTAAGACAAAATTTTTATTGACTAGAATATGACCCTTACTAACTACTATTTTTATCAGTCTACTTTACTACTACTTACGGACTACTTTCCTTGACTACTGAAGTTACTACTGATTGCTGTCTCATAGTCTCAGAGGGCACACAGTGAGTACTAACCGTTAGCTGTACCAAGTCTCCCCATATAAAGTACCAGAACACAAAGCTCTCTCTCTCTCTCTCTCTCTTAGGACACAGTGAGTACTAACCGTTAGCTGTACCAAGTCTCCCCATATGAAGTACCAGAACACAAAGCACTTGATGCCCGTGTCTCTCAGCTCTGGGCTCTGCAGGTGCTCACCACATCCACTGTCTGCACCTGGTCTGGGATGCGGGAGGTTGACAGGTAGAAGCCAGTTCCTGTGGTGTGGTCGCTCACGGGACCAATTCCAATAGCGGTGAGAGTTCCCTAAAACACAGATGAGAAAGAAAAGATCAATATCGATTATTGGTGATTATAAAGAAGAGAGAAGAAGAAGAAGGTGTTTATAAAGAGCAACAAACCCTTGATTCAATGGGGAAAAATTCAACTTACATGGGGAAAAGGTCTCTACATGCTGAAACTACCGACAGAAGCATGACAGGAACTACCACGTGTAGGTCTCACGGCCTCTTGTAGCTTCCTTATTTTCTTATGTTCTTATCAAAGCATGTTAAGTCAAATCACAGTTAGTCACAATAATCACGTCTATACAACCTGTCTGTACAAACACCTCGATGCAGACTGAGACGAGGCAAGGAGATTCTGTCCCAACTACTCCAAACAAATGGGAAACATGCCAGGAAACCATGACAGGAACTACCACGTGTAGGTCCCACGTGTAAGATTTAAAAACATTTTCACTTTAATTATAAGAACGTAGTCCATGTACTATGGTGACCGTCCGACTTGACCAACTGAGGTTTTGTATTAGTCAGACATGTACGAGTTTTACAAAATTTGTCCGGGGAATGCGGGGTCTGAGTTAGAGGAGTTCTACTGTATGTATATCATGAAGATACAATACAATAATTTGTGGACAGCTTGGACTAAGAACAAAATAATACATGAAAATAACAAATGCAGTGAGGATGAATATGAGCAAAAGAAGAGTTTATGTGTGATTAAATCTTTCTGTAAGTGAATACGTACTTGTTCTTTTGAAAAATCTAAATCTTTTCACAGGACTTGGTTGGTTATGAAATTTGATAGTTTTTGTGAAATTTGTGATTTTTGTGAAGTTTGAGTTTTTTATATTTTTTTATTGTACTAAGAATTATTTTCGTATATTTGAAATGTGTTTAGGATGTGTATTCTTGTGAGCGAGCTGCTCTAGGCTTTGTGCTAACCTACATGTTTGGGAGAAGCCTGGTCTATGAAAAGAAAACTGTGCATTTCTAGTAAACAAACTGCTCTGGTCTTGTGCCACCCATGCATGTTTGGAAAAAGGTCTTGTTTCAGAATAATAATAAAAAAAAAAAAAAAAAAAAAATAATAATAATAATGACAATATTAATAATATGAGCAAATTTATCAATGAAGGACATGATGGAACAAAAACAAACCTTCACAATCATCCATTGAAACCCACTAGGTGAAACATCCTCCCAGCCACAACGGAAGTCCGCATAGTCATCAAACGTGCATGAGAACTCAAAGCCCGGGGTTGGGGTGGGGACGGGAGCGGGGGTTGTGGAGGGTGGGGGGCCAACCTCTGCCGCACTTGGTTCAAAGGAACACTCTTCATCCACCATCAGTTCAATTAAGTCAACAGCAATAACGCCAGTCCCAGCTTCTTCAGATGAGCTTTTCTTTGCAGTGATGGACGTCTAAAACAAAGATTAGGTTGTCAAGGCAAGCTCCAACGTAAAAATAAATACAAATAAATAAATGACGTAAGGTATCACACACATACCAAGACTTAACCATTATAATGTTACATACCATGGCATAAAAATCTGTTGCTGGGATGGGCAGCTGACCAGCAAGCCATGTTGAGTTAGAGGTCTGCACACCATTCAGCTGCCACAGTAGAGTGCGAGTGTAGGCGCCATCAATGAAATCTATACTCAGTGATCCAACATTTGGACCAGACATGTAGTACCTGCAGAGAGCATAAGTTTCTATGACTGCTTTTATTTTCAAAGTAAAAATGGTTGCATTTTGTAATGTAAAAAGTATAAAAAGGTAAAAGTGGCATTTAAAAGTATAGAATCACTTGTCACCCTTGTCATCTATTGTCACCCTATTGGCTCATTGTGACCTTGACCTTTCATTGAATAATGCTAATTTTTTAACTCGTCCAAGATTTTGGTCATATATTATCGCCAGAAAATTTTGAAAGGATACCTTGTACGGTTTTTGAGTTATCGTTTCGTCAAACAAACAAACAAACAAACAAACAAACAAACAAATGAACAAACAATCAGACAGACAAACACCATTTAAAACACTATCACTCTGCTAGCGTGGATGGTAAACACATACAAATCCCTAATAATTCTCACCAAAAAGAGAAACAAGAAATCTTCTTGTTTTCAAATGGCTCCGATGTCAAAACTGCTGTGTCTCCTGGTGACATGTCTGGCCCGGGTTGCAGTGCCATGAAGTATCCATTACCTGTGGACACAAACAACAATGCCATTCCATTCTATGCTACACAGTGGGCTCTAGTCATACTTGATAAATGAAGAGACTGTCATTTGGTGATTCCTCAACTTATGTTAAAATAGTATTATTACCAGTTGGTCAGAACCTAGCCCGGTTGTAACTCATGGAGTGTGTGTATTTAAACAAACTGATACATTTCACTCACCATCTGAAAAGTCTCCGAGTCCATCCAGTTCATTGTGCAGCAGCCAGTTAGCGTGGTCCATAGTATTCTGATACCAGAGACAGAAGTCCTCCTCGTCAAAGTTGCACGTCACAGGCAAGGAACATGATCCAGGACTGGCCTTGACGTCATCAACCGATATGGCGCCCCAAGTTTCTTCACCTGTTATGACTTCAAACAGCACCTGTATTTGACAACATAAGAATTTTGTACATAGTGTTAAGTCTGAGGGGTGTGGTCTTCAATGGTTACAGATGCTGATTCCTGACAGTGACATGCTGGACATGGTGTTGGCCACTAACATTTGGAAAGATATCTTAATCTGAAATCCAATCCCCATCAGGTCTATGTCAGCCACATGAAGCAGGGGTAAAAGACAGAGAGTTTTTAATAATGTGAGCCTGCAGACAACAAGAGGACATTTCTCCTGTGATATATCTCCTACATGAAGCTCCACTGAAGGAAGAAGCTATTAAATCCCATATTATAAAAAAGACAAGGTTTACTCTGAAAACTATAATGGAATAATTATGAAATGCATATAACATACGTACATAGAGAAGAGAATCCTCTTTGGTGGTGATGGAGAAAGAGGCTCCACGCCAGGTGAGGTGGAAGTTGTCAACCTTGGATGACCACATTGGGTTGAGTATTTCCTCACCCATGTCAACGAAAACCTGGGGGACAACAAAGGATCCAATAAAAAACATATGTAAATTAATATTCTTGAAAAAACAAAAATAAAAACAAAGAAGAAGTAGAAGAACAAGATGATGAAGAAGAAAAAGAAACTTAGAATCTTACTGTCAATGTAAATGAAAAAAAAAAAAAAAAAAAAAGGAAAACAAGGAAGAAGCAGAAGAAAAAGATGAAGAAGAAAATAAACATGGAATCTTACTGTCAATGTAAATGAAAATTCTGGAAAAACATATAAATGAAAACCTGGAAGAAGTAGAACATGATGATGAAGAAGAAAAAGAAACATAATCTTACTGTCAAAGTGCCGGCCTTAGGGTTAGAAATATAAGACCAGAAGGTGATGCAGTAGGCTTCAGACACAGGCTGGATTGCAGGAGTCACCATATGAGCCATCTTGTTCTTCCCAACAGAGGTTACATCCACAAACATGGAGTGGCCTGAAAAGCGTCATAAAGAACAAGCCACAATTACTACAGCTGTAAAACATGTTATATTTGGGTTAAACTTAGATGGGGAAGCATGTTAGATACATTAACCCCTTCACACCCAGATCTTTCCTTTACTATTAAAAATTGCCTGTTGTAAGCCATAAAATTACGAAAAGTCACTTAAAAGACCTAATCAGCTATAGTGGGCAAGGATACAAAACAGGTCATATCTATAAAATACTGCTTATATTAACTAAAAAACGTCTAATGGTATCCAAATGAAAATGAAAATTACGTTCTGGGTCTCAAGGGGTTAATTTTCAATGTGTACAGAATAAACAAAAGTCTACATTGAATGATAGGTTAGAAAATAGATTTTTTTAAATTTTATTAAAGATAAAAAAAAAAATTGCGTCAAATCCATCAAACCCTATGATAAATGCAATGCCAATACTCACCATAATCAGTAGCCAGAGTGTGGTCCAGGAATGGGTAGCCAGAGCCCCACGTCCACACACTGTTGTCCATGGGGAGGGAAGTGTGAAACTGACACAGGTCCTCGGATTCAAAGTCGCACCAGAACGTCCCATTGATGTAGCCTTTGGGCAGAAACACACATGCAAGACTTAATACAGCAGTGTCATAGTATGTACTCAATGATGCCTTTTTCAGATGGCCTGTTTTATCAGCTAATTTAAATGCCACTTATGAACATTTTTATGCTACATTTAAATCACTCACCTGATTGCACTATGTCAATTCATCAGTAACTTAACTACAAAGGCAAAGTACACCTTGACTTTGCAGAACTCTCAGTTTTAGGAGATTCATTGTTCACTGTTCTCTCAGCAAGTCATCGCCTCACAAGCCAA
This sequence comes from Chionoecetes opilio, assembly GCA_016584305.1. Taxonomy (NCBI): domain Eukaryota; kingdom Metazoa; phylum Arthropoda; class Malacostraca; order Decapoda; family Majidae; genus Chionoecetes; species Chionoecetes opilio. Next base: position 62,571 of record JACEEZ010020758.1, read on the forward strand.
TGGGGTACATGAGGATGTAGCTTACAGCTTTGCCATCCTCTGTGACTTGTAGCAGCTAGTATCACAGCCTACATGTATTTCAAAACACCTTGAAACAAAAACATTCTAGAGCTTTTATAAAAAAATCAATGAAAAGAATAACACCTTCTGCACATTGTTGATTTTCCAGCAGAATGTCAGTGAAGGCGATGGATCCCTCCCAGGCGGGGTTGACTTGAGCCGTGACGCCCACACGGTGGTCTCCCTTCACACTAATCTCCATGTGGGAAGTCTTCCACACGCCCCCACTGCCTCCTCTCTCACTCAGCAGGTAGCCCATCAGGCGGCCATCCCCCCTGTGAATATAAAAACACAGGGAACTTACAACTCAATCATGTATTAAAAATTAACATCTTCCTAAAGTCTAGAAAAATTATTTTCAAGAAGATATAATAAAGACATGCTGATCACTAACCTCTCTAATTATTATTTGTGAAAAGTTATGATTACCTATTACTAGGTTTGACTGTTGAGTGCAATGAGTGGTTTATATTTGATAATACTCTCTTTACATTTGTCTACATGAAGTTTTATATTTCACAGTTCAAGGGTCATGTAACCATATTGTTAATATATTCTGAGATATATACTTGCCATTCCTGATATTTTTCCTATTTCACTTCCAATCTCCCTTCCATATAGTTTTGCTAGAGACAACTTCTTTCACATTAGTTAAACTTACGTTCTTAATACAACGGCAAAGTGTGCATCCTCTTGGGTTTGCATGTTCCAGGAGAGGGAGAGGCAGTAGGTGGCGCCGGCAGGCACACTGAACACCGGGCTCTGCAGCTCGGCCTCCACTGTCTGACGGAATTCTCCCTCAGACCGTCCTAGCTTCATCATGTGGTCTTGACCTAAGGCATAAAAACATCTTACCTACACTAATTGATAGTAAAGGAGTTGCATAGCCAGTATTTGTGATAGCTTTAAATAAAACAATTAAGGAGTTAATTATTAAATTAACAATTAAATTTAGAATTTAGAGAATTAAAGTATCTTAACATTGGATCAACTACTCTGATACACCTATGGAAAAATGATGTTATTTTTATTTCAAAGAACATCAACAAATCCAGTTAAGCTTTTGCAATATATTTCCATCAATCAATCCATCTTAACATTTATGTATCTATCTCCAACTATCTACCTAATCATCAATTTCTATATCTAGAAATAAATATCTGTATATTTGAGTATACCTATATAGTCGAGTCTTCTACTGGGAACGGTGTTTATCTATTTACCACGAATGTATCCAAGGATAATTCAAGAATAGTATCCCTGAATTTATATTTTTGAACGGATTAGTGAAGATGTTTGAACAAAGAAGGCGGAGGGCAGGGGGAGGCAGTCATAGACGACTATAAATAAGGCAAGCTTCGTTTTACACTTACTATCATGAATCCATGTAAGTGGGTAAAGGTAGACATTCTCCCAGCCACACTGATCCACAGTGAAGGGGCAAAAAACACTCTGGGGAGAGAGAAAAAAATTATGTTTACAGACTCAAAGTGAGACACTATTACTTCATCATATCTTTATCCATGAAATGAAAAGTTACCCTCAATTTCCTCATCATTCTATATGTATCATTGAATACTTTATGCATATGCTTCTCTGGTGATAGATCATCCCGGAACAACTATTTTCTATTCTTGCTCTTCATTTTTCCGTGTTAACACATTATTTCCAAATTTGTTATGTCCAACTAGGTCTCTTTCCGCCTTTCCCCATTTCCAGTACATGTACCTTTTCCAGTACGTACTTGCATGAATGTGGTACTTTGTAAAATGCTTTCTTTAGATCCAAGCATATGCAGTGCGTGTGTGTGTGTGTATTCTTGCCATGAAAGACCAGAAATGGTCTATGCCAAACCAAAAAAGGTGGCAAACAATAGTAAAGTATTATGATAAAAAAGAAATAAAATATGCAGTCTATTTTTTTTCTAGCTATGTGACTTTTCCCTAGACACTTCAGAGTACCAGACATCCAGGTGCTGGTCGACTAGGATTTTGTCATATATGTAGAAATTTAAATATTCAATATCTTAATACATTTTGTTATTGTGAGATGAAGACAATTACCTGTGGAGCTGGAGTGGTTGAGGTTGTAGTTGTAGGGAGTGTCTGTGGCGGCAAGGTTGGACAGTCGTAATGAAAGCTGGTGAAGTTGAAGTCGTCAATGGCAATTACATCATATTTTAAATTTCTTTCTCCAGTGATGAGTATCTGTAAGAAAGCCACAACTGCATTACACACAGGCTGTCTTCTAGATGCTACAATAGTAAACATAAGTACAGGTGATTCCCAACCTACATACATAGCATTACATTATCAAAGGCTACATATTGGACTCAGTCATCAGGTAGTTAGTGTGGAGTCAATAGGGAGCTTTAAAAGGAGGCTAGATAATTTCATGGATGGGGGTGAAAGGTGGATGTAGTATTAAGTAACAGGAACTACCACGTGTAGGTCTCGCGGCCTCTTGTAGCTTCCTTATTTTCTTATGTTCTTATGTTCGTATATTCTCAATTCTTATATGGCATGAACAAAACATGAGGACTATAGTTACCTGGTAGGCTTCAGCGTTCAAGAAGTGCTCTGCCTTGACGTGCACTTGTCCCTCCTTCCACGGGCCACTGAGGACGTCCTGGCGCCAAACCTCCTTCCGGGACGCGTCTTCAGCATCCACCTCTATCGTCAGGCTGACATTGTCTCCCTACACCAGGAAAAGATGTATTAACCTCACGTGATGATTGAGCTAAAAGGGTGTTAGGATTCATTACCAGGAGTGTTACAATTAGAAGTGAGGTTATTCTAAAGCTTTATTTGGCTCTAGTCAGACTTCACCTAGACTATGCGGTTCAGTTTTGGTCTTCGTATTACAGGATGGATATAGCCTTGTTAGAATCAGTGCAGAGAAGGATGACTTTAGATGTCCGATGAATACCAATAACAATACACGATCATCAGGAAATGTATTATTCACGTAAAAGTTCTCTGTGGTCTATTTTTAGTCACTGTAGTCATAGAGACGTGGCATACCTTGAGGTAGTACCAAAAGTGGAAGCAGAGGTTATTGTCTTCGTCCGGCACAAACATCTGACTCTGCAGTGTTGCTCTGCCTGTCTCAGCAAACTTGGAGTCCACATACAGGAACAAGGCTGTGGGAAAAAATTGGTGATTTAAAAAAAAAAAAAAAAATGTGGAGTGACTAACACAAAGCAGTTTGCTCATAAGAAATACCAAATACAATTTGTAATTTGAACACACGAAACATATACATGTTTTATGACGGTTCATATATTTTTACGTTACAAATTTTACAAAAATTTTAAATTTTACAAATAATCAGATTATACAAAGATGATGAAATTTCACACAAAAATGCAAATTTCACACAAAAAAGAGTAAAATTTTTAATAACAAATCAAACATTTATACGTGAAAAAATTATGATTCAAAACGGCACACATAAAATAGCTTTCCTTGCATTATGTATCAACAATAATCAATGTTTAAAAGGTTTAAAAGGGTTCAGATATCATATCAGAGAGAGAGAGTTTGGTGTTAGTGTGTCTCTCTTAGTGCCAACCTTTACGGTCCCCATTATGGTCTTTCTCCGGAGCATCCAGGTCTGCGCCCGTCACCCCCGAGCCCACCAACCAGTCTGTCTCATCTGTTAGCTCCTCCCCAGCGATCACATTCTGCCATCCACATGTTCCATATGTGAATGTGCAAGTTCCTGGAAACGAAGAGAAAATACAAAAATAAGAGCAAACATAAGACAAGGATACAGAGATGAGAAAATTACCTAAATGAATATGCAGTTTTTTAATTTCAAATTTGGCTCCAACTCTTCATAATTTTTTCATGCTTATGGATAACCTACAACACCCATCCATAATAAGTTGTACCCTAAGTACTATGGTGCAACAGCCAATGGGTGTTGCACCATAGTACTTAGGGTAGACAACTATGCATAAATACACGTAGAATAAATGAAAGGACAAACCAAGAGTGTCACAGGAAAGCATGGTGATTTTGACATCATCCACAGCCATGGAGGAGTGGTCTTCCCTTTGCCCCTGAAAAGCTTCCCACAACATCTGCACTGACTGCTGACCCCCGCCAGGGACGGGCACCGAGGCAGACAGCCACTTGTCAACGTAGCTGGCTGGAAAGAGGAAAACAAAACAAAGGGTAAATATGCATAAAAACAATAATCGTAAATAAGACTAGAAGTGAATACGAGGGTTTCAGCTCAACTGACAGCATGTTGTGGTCTTTGGCAGTATGAAAAACTCAAACTTTACCCTTGAGGTTGCTTGGTAAATTTCATAGGCTTATTCAAAGGAAAAAATATAATCTTCTACGCCAAAAACTACAGTAACCTGAATCAATTTACGTCCATTTCACTTTATAACTAGTCGGTCAGATCCTAACCCTGTAATAACTCTGCCAGTGTCTGTGCTTCCTTTTCTGTTTTTTTTTTAACTGCATTATTAGATATCAAAATTCAATATATGATACATAGGTGAACTGCAAATATATTCAGCTCTACTGTACTGAGATGGAAAACAACAACTTTATAGAATATTTTCTTATTTTTGCAGTTTTTTAAAGTAAAGCAAAAGTTTTGCCAATCAGTCAAATTCATCTCACCATTTAAGCATTTAGCATTTAATTTCAAGCATATAAGTTTTCAACAAAGTACAATAGAGTGCAGCTCTAGCTTCAAAATGGGATCAAACAGACCTCTCTGAGACAAATGGTAACTCTGCTAGGAGCTTTAGAAATAAAACTTCCTTAGTGACCCTTACGCAACAGTTCACTAAGTATGTCAGCGGGTGGTACATTCACAGACATTTTTGGCATACTCTACTGACATGAAAGGATTAATGGCTCATTCAAGTTTTAAGGAATAAGTAAAGTGCACCACATACCTTTCTCCCGCCACAGGTGGGAGCCCACGCCCACCTGTGTGGATCTGTTGGCATACACAGAGAGCCTGTCCCTGTTGGTGGCACCATTGTGCACATACCAGAAGGAAACACACAGGGAGGTGTTTTGGGGCTGGGATATCCATGGTGTTGCGAGCCACCCCACTACACCATCGTGGTCACTGGGCACCAATGCTGCCTCCATGTAATGACCTGAGGGCAGCCATTGCTAACTTAAAAGGGATATATAACTATCCTATATTTCACACTATGTAACACCATCTTATGAAATCATACATGTCTAGTCTAGTCTACACTGATCCCTGTTCCTTAGCACTCGGCACTTATCTATCAGTACAATGATGAAGATAACATTCAGTTAAGGAGTTTTTAGACAACTAGCATTTTTCCATACATGCAAAATGGCTTTGAAAGATCAAGCAATATTAAATAAAATAGTTTTAGAAAAAACTGCTATGACTCAAAACAAATAAGTTTAATTCATTCATCCCTTACATTCACTCATCATCATATTTCTAATAACTATGGACATTTATGTAAATCCAATAAAACATTGCTCCACACAAGAAGGTTAGCAGGTAGGATTGCTATCTTTTCTTTATGACACTGCACATGTAAAGACCTACTGCTATCCATACACTAATGCATTAAACACTAACCATAGACCGTCTGGTAGGTGTGGTCAACAGGTATATGGGGAGTCAGGGAAGTGTTCATGTCCTGGAGAGGGATGACCCAGGTCCAGTTGGCAAGACCTGGCTGAGAGCTGAACCCACACACGCCAGGCTCCTCAAAGTCGCACCCTGATAAACATTATTCACTGAGCTAAGACATATATAGGATACAATGATATACAACACGAGGAGGCCACTGAAATGTTTAAGATGTTGAAGCACATGAGAAGATTGCATTGGGAAGATAATAAGAAATATACAAAATTACTGGTATAGGTGGAAGGATACTGGAACACATGAATGATCTATTTAGATAAACATGATACATATGAAATAGAAAGATTAAGGCAACATTTTGAGTGCATATGCAACAGGTGCCTCTTTAAAATGTAATGCCTAAGAAAAAACATAGGATAAAAAAGGATAAAAAGCTTTACTTACATGTACTATTAGGATATATATGATTACAGCCACCAGCAGTCAAGACCATGTCATCAAGGGCTAGAAGACCATCATTCTGGAGCCCCATGCCACCCACAAACTGCACCTGCAATATACCAGGGATGTCATTACACGCAAGAAAAGTCAAGGGGTAATATTATGCATTTTACTGATAACCATTTTAGGGTAGGATTTTAAAACAGTCAAAAACTACCCAAGCAGCTTCTGGTATACACTGATCTGAAATCCTAAGCAGGCGTTAACTTACTTTCCATTTAATCATGATTTACTGCATAAAAAAAACCCCACCAGTTTAGTATGAGGTATGGGGTTACTTATAAGAATGAGATCAATAGAAAAATATTGTCACATGCTTACCATTATGGCGTTGTTGAGATGAACATGAACATCGGCTTCTATCCAAACAGTGCCGTGCGGTTCTGAGCGAGACCAAAGCGTCTCACTTTCCCCGGTAGTATTAGATCTAAGGACCAATCACACAAGATCAGTACACTAGAGGAAAATCTCACTTTAATAAGCAATATATGCACTAAAAATTCAGGAAGTAAGCAATACTTTAGTCGCTTCAATTTCATAGGGCATGATATGATGGTGATGACAACGACAAGTGCTGCATCACACTCAAAACAAAGGTCAGAACTCACGTAAGCATAACAGAAAGGTTGCCGCGGTTCGCTGTTTCAATCATGTAGTAGAAGGACAAGCAAGCAAGGCCTTCCTGATTGGCAAGGTGTGGAAGGGTAGCTCGACCCTCCTGCCCCACGACCCCTAAGAATCCTATGCAGTGCCCATCTGTAAGGAGATAGACACACCAGAGGTAAGAATTCATTGCTAGGAATTTTTTTAACAAGACCCGGCACATACTAGTCTTTAAATGCCACAAAGGGAGAAACTTTGGGGTACGCCAGAGTGGTGACTGCCAGCAAGTCATCAGAAGCATATTTATCTTTAGATTGCCGTGTTTCATAGACGCAGTGTTCTTGCTTACTCGGATATACAAGGTGATTCAGAGTAACAGCAGAGCATGTGGTTCATCAGCATTCTGGTAACACTTTTCATACATGACCTATATTCCAAATTATTGCTGGTGGAAAAATAATATTTGTGAGTGAATTTGTTTGATCCCAAGTGTAATTTCTATTGGTCCTGGCTCAAAATAAATTGTGTAGATGAGACAAAAAAGCTACCATACCATGATTGTGTTGTGTCGTGTTGATGTTAAGATAGGAGTACCATTCCCCTTCTCCAGACAGGATAAGGCCACACATGTTGTCTTGGTTTTGGGTGAAGTCACAGCTCCACAGCACAGTAGGGGCGGGAGTGGAGGAGGCTGGTGGCTCCTCAGTCACAGGGATTTGAGGTTTCCGAGGGCATTCAATTTTCTTCATGAATGAAAAGTCATCCAAGGCAATCACAGATTTGTTTGATGTGTGTATGCCTCGAATGTACAGCTGTGGGGAAGGCAGAGTTATTAGATAGCTGTGAACATTTCAGACTTAACTCATCACAGTGAAACTTTTAGCGATAAAATACTAGGAGCAATGCATACATGAATGAATCTGATATACAATGATTAGCAACGTTTCCTCACCTGATAAGCCACTTCTATGAAGATGAGTTCCGTGGCCTTGACTCGCACCCGTCCCTCCGCCCAGCCGTCGGTCTCACCCGCCAGCCACACTTCCTTCTCCTTGCCACTTTCGGCCACAACACTGATGCTCATCTTGTCATCCATTTCACCCTTGTCATGAAAATATATACAGTATATTTTGAGCATTGATAACTTCTATATACCTATACATTATAAATAATTACAAAATATTAAAACCTTTATATAGTACATTTTAAATTTTTACTTGTATAGCTACATGATGCATCTTATGTTTATGTTACATAGTTAGCTAACTATAGAAGGGGAAATGGGTACTCCGTAGTGTAGGGGAAGCACGCTCGGTTCACAACCGAGAAGTCCCGGGTTCGATCCCCGGGCGGAGCGGAAACAGTTGGGCTGTTTCCTTAAAAAAACCCGAGCCCCTGTCCACCCAGCAGTGAATGGGTACCGGGTGTTAGCTGGGGGTTTGTAACCCGCCTCCTGGGGTGCTGGCTTCGGCCAACACTATAAGCACTAGCAGACAGCTCTCTAGGAGTAGTCTGAGAGAGAGCTGTCTGGTTACAGTGGAGATCCATCTCAGCTGCGTTGATAACTGACAAAATTCTTCAAACATCTTCAAACATCATAAGCAAAATACTAAAAAACTTATGTGTCAATTGGTTACCTTCTGTCTAGTAACAACTACACACTCACAGAAATATGTTACTTCACTTTAAAATTAAACTAAAAGTTGACTAGGTTGTGTAGAATTGCATAGTATTCTAGACTAGAGTTTTTAAAGAATGTAGGTATGTTGTTGAAAAATATGCAACACTATTCATATACCATGGTGTACCATAAAAATTCCCCATCATAAACATTGTATGCTACTATATACATTTTTTTCAATAAAAGCATGACCTAGACTCGTCCAATACAACACCAGAGAGCAGCTCCTTACCTTAATGTAATACCAGAAGGCGAAGCAAAAGTCACTGTGCTGCTCAGGCACCAGCAGCTGACTCTCCAGCAGTGCTGTGCCTGCTACTAACCCATCAACGTAAAGGAAATTGCCTGCAAGGGAGAATTCTACTATAATGGCTTTATAATGAACATAATAAATCTGATAAGGATACAATTTTTAAGTTTATTGAAATAGAAAATCATGCAAGAGGGTTTCATACAAAGCATGTCCTCCATCGATGTTTAAGATAAGCCACTTAGTTTAAAAGCCACTTAAGATTAATATGTGCAGGTCCTTCATTAAGATAGAAATATATTAGAGTATTCTAAGTTTAAATAATATTAGTGATGACTAAAACAACACCATCAAACTACTTACAACTGTTTTCACCCTGTTTCTGCTGATAGGAAAATACCAACAGCGTCAGCCTACTTATAATTGTTTTCACTCAAATTTTTAGCAATTGAAAAACATTCTCCCTTACACCCTGGAGGATCAGAAGGAGATGTTAGTACCTGAGGTGTCGTTGTGGTGGTCAGCCGCTGGACCTGCGTCGTTGAGGTGGTTGTCGCCGGAGCCCTGAAGCCAATCATTGGTGTCCTCGGTCACATTCACATTCTCAAATAAATTCTGCCAGCCACACGTGCCGGTCTCAAAGGTGCAGCTACCTAAAGGAGGACAAGGCAGACTCAGTGATAGATAGACAGATCAGAACTCAGTCAGTCAGTCAGTCAGTCAGTCAGTCAGTCAGAACTCAGTGATAGATAAACAGATCAGAGCTCAGTCAGAACTCAGTGATCCACAGATATACATGCATGTGAGGGTACACACAGTCAACAAAAAAAGCTGCTTTACTATTGGTTATAAATAATGATAATAATTTAAAGCTGAGGAAGAACAAAAAATCCATTATAAAAAGTTGGATGGAAACTTTAGCAAGATACAAAGAGCATACAAAAATGGATAAAAAAATATTCCAGTCTCCCTAGTTATTTGAAACAAAATGTGAATAAAACTTAGCATTCAATATGTTACAAAATTATAGTTATATCCATTTATTCAGCTAGCAAATATTAATGCATGGCTTACTGAACTGCAACCATTTCAATATGCAAGGGAGAGACAGAGACACTCTATATGCCTGGGAAAGCTTTGTACACACCTATAGAGGGACATTCCCCAATCACAAGCTTCACGTCATCAATAGCAATGACACCTTCCTGGCTCTGCGACTGCTGGTTCGCCTCCCACTCCACCTGGAACTTCATGAATCTTGATGGAATGGGGATGTTTGCCTCCAACCAGGCCAACAGGTGGTTATCTGAGGGGAAAAATAATTGAACATGAAACACTTTTATCATTATATCAAAGTTTTGGGTCATATTTGTAGTTTTGTACACACCCTATACATACACTGGTATCCCTGCAAAAACCTAGCATTTGTGATCTTCAATTATTTGTGAATTATTCAGATAAGTTAATGTATTTTAAGTAAATATATACACACAAAATATAGCAGTCAATGCACTGACTATTAGGCAATTCTAGCTACTCATGTGGGATCACTTAACCAAATATTTGCTAATGCAGGGATACCAGTAGGTATATATGGTAAAATTATGCCTAAATCAAGATTTTTATTATAAATGACCTATAGTTTTATAAGTAAACCTAGGCAACAGTAAAATACCCACCCCCTACAACACAGTTCAAGATGCTTACTTGTCTCTCTCCATAAGGCCGAGGGGAAGACGTCAAGGCCATGCCTGATACGCACTGCCACGGAGTCCTTGTTGGAGTGACCATTGTGCACGTACCAGAAGGACAGGCACTGCGCCTGGTTCTTCACATGGGAAAAATCAGGCGTCCGCACCTTGCCCACCACACCATTCTCGGAACAGTTCAGGGGGGCGGCCAAGTATTTTCCTGCAAGTATACAGCACTTTCTCATATCAACGAACATTCAAAGAATTAAAAATGAAGAAGTGCTCAGCATCTTTGGGGGGGGGGGGAGGGGGGGGGGGAATTCTCACAAGTCCTCTAAAAAATTTTTTTTCTGGAAAAACAAGCAATTTCAGAGAAAAGTTATATTTGATGAAAACATCAAAATTTATCAGCAACTGCAACTTTTTCTAAAATATAGATTATCTTTAACAAAAGGTAAATATGTTGTTTACTTTAACAAAAAAGTAGATATGATGATAAATTTTGAACACAAAGGAACAATGGCAATAGCCTCTAGAGGACACTGATTGTCATGCCCATGAATGGTCGTGACAGAGATAAGCCTCGCAGCAGCCTCACCATAGCCAGTGTTGTAGGTGTGGTCCTGCTCGGGGTAGGTCAGGTTAGCCTTCAGGTCATTGTGGTAGGTCAACAGCCACTTGCCCTTCCTGTCCTCTAAGGTGAACCCACATAAGTCTTCCTCAAACTCACACCGAACTGCAAGAAATCAATAAAAAAATTCATATGAAATTAGGAAATTAAAGGCTACTCAAAAAGTTTGATTATAAGACACTTCTACATGCAATTCTAGGTTATTCATGCACTCAATGTTGCTATCTAGTAAATTTGCAAAATCAGTACCCAAACTGGTAAACATGGCATAATCTTGATGTATTTTGTGTAACCCTTGTAGATACGTATGATGCATTCCTGATGGAACAAACACACCATGTAGATATGGCATCTGAGGCTAAAGTGGCAAATGTTAAATCATACTTTTGGAGTAGCTAATTCTGTTAAAGTTAGAAACGGCGGTAATAATGGACGAGGACTTCGCGGTCATTTTCAGAGACACCGAATATTTATTCCTGGCCTACAATAGGTGCTTTTTCTAATGGAGATAGTTCTATTTTGCGCAAACCCATAAAAAACAAAAACAAAAATAATCACCGAATTTTATGGTACCGTTTCCATTAAAAACACTGTACTGTATCTCCATCAGAAAAAGCACTAAAACTTGGCCTGGAAAAATTTGTCAGGGTCTTATAGGTTTTAATGAAACCTAACCTAACCTTATAGGTTTTAATGAAACCTAAGCTAACCTTAAAGGTTTTAATGAAACATAACCTAACCTCAAAGGTTTTAATGAAACATAACCTAACCTCAAAGGTTTTAATGAAACATAACCTAACCTCAAAGGTTTTAATGAAACATAACCTAGCCTCAAAGGTTTAAATGAAACATAACCTAACCTCAAAGGTTTTAATGAAGCATAACCTAACCTTATAAGTTTTAATGAAACCTAACCTAACCTTAACCACAAAGTATACCTAACCTAACCTTATAGGTTTCATTAAACCCTATAAGGTTAGGTTAGGTTTCTTTAAAACCCTATAAGGTTAGGTTAGGTTTTATTAAAACCTATAAGATCCTGACTAATTTTTCCCGGCCTAGTTTTAGTGCTTTTCTGATGGAGATAGTTTTTTTAATGGAAACGGTACCATAAAATTCTGTGATTTTTTTTTTCTTTTTTTGAAAACTATGGGTTTGCGCAAAATAAAACTATCTCCATTAGAAAAAGCACCTATTGTAGGCCAGGAAAAAATAGTCGGTGTCTCTGGAAACGACGGCGAAGTCCTCGTCCATTATAACCGAAACGGCCCTGATAGCGTAACTGAAACCTTCTCACCACAACGCCCTCACTTGGTCAGTCAGGGTACCTCATGGCACAATAATTATCAGCTACATGGCAGGGCGCAGTGGGCATCCCTCACAGCACAATAATAAGAACATAATAACATAAGGAAGCTACAAGAGGCCATCAGACCTACACGGGGTAGTATCCGTACGGCCTGCGGCGTGAGGGATGCTTCGCGTGCGCGCCATTAACAACACAACGCATTTTTGACGCTCGTGAAATCTGCATCGCAATGACTGCTGAAAATCCTCTTAAATAGTGTGTGTGACAGTGTGGGTGTCTTTGGAGGGAGAGAGAGATGCGGATTACCGTAATATTATATAAATGAATGCCAAATATTTGATCTTATAACGCAGTAAATACAATAATCTTAGCATCTTGCCCACAGAGTTACAGGCAGATCTTTAACTGTCTTTAACTCTGTGATCTTGCCATTCCAACTATAATAGGTATATGTGGATCTAATATGACTGTGTTTGGCGTCACTACACGTATTTTCATCCTTTTTAGATGTAATTTTATACTGATCTTCTATAACCCAGGGTAAAAATCTTCTTTGCCCGCTTCTGAAACCACAACACTACATTCATGAATCAGCCAGCAGTTAGTAAACCATCTTATAATAGTTCCCCCTCTACAAGCCTCATGCTCGCCCCCCCTCCCTCCCCTCACCCACCACTCCGACAGGGAACATCTTCGTCACATCACGGCATTCAGTACATTATAACATCTTTCCCTTCCTTTGTGGTAACTGTAGGATAGCACAAGGAGTGGTACATCGCTCATAACTGTCATCAGGGGAGAGTAATTACACGAGTACACCTCTTATTAGTAATAGGCTTCACGACTAAAAAATACTGGCAGATTTTTCCGCCCGAATATCCGCAGAAAACGGCACAGTTACTGAGATTCGTTCACAACGCGATTCTTTAGGCGAAAATAGCCGGTTCTGTCCCCGCCATCAACAATCAGCCTTAGGAGGGAAGACTTACACACTCTCAGTGCTGTTATCAGGGAATACTTCCACCTCTCATTTTGTGTATCAGGGGAGTACTTACACCTCAGTTTGTTATCAGGGGAAGTACTTACACACTTTCAGCTGTTATAGGGGAAGTACTTACACCTACTCAGGTTGTTATCAGGGAGTACTTTACACCTCCGATTTGTATCAGGGAAGACTACACTCTCAGTTTTATCAGGAAGTACTTACACTCCAGTTGTATCAGGGATACTTACACCTCTCAGTTTGTTACAGGGGAAGTACTTACACTGCTCGTGTTGTTATCCAGGACGTACTTACACCTACTCAGCGTTTAGGGGGAAGTACTTACACCTCTCAGTGTTGTTATCAGGGGAAGTACTTACACCTCTCAGTGTTGTTATCAGGGGAAGTACTTACACCTCTCAGTGTTGTTATCAGGGGAAGTACTTACACCTCTCAGTGTTGTTATCAGGGGAAGTACTTACACCTCTCGTTTACAGGGGAATACTTCCCTCTCAGTGTTGTTATCAGGGGAAGTACTTACACCTCTCAGTGTTGTTATCAGGGGAAGTACTTACACCTCTCAGTGTTGTCATCAGGAGGAAGTACGGCGTCGCAAGTACCATTCTCCAGCTTGATGTCGTCCAGTCCCACAACAGACGCCAAGTTGCTGCCCTTCACTCCCTCAAACACAACCTGTACGTCATCATAAAAATAAAATATATAATAAACTTCAGGCGTCCACTTATACTTATGTACTGCATGAGGTAGCTACGTATTAAATTTTCAAGACATCTTAGAATTAGCGTTCAATATATTTGTTTTTCTCGCAATATAAACTTTGCATCTATCTTCATAATTAGTAGTAAGTAGATTAATACAAAGTTATGTACAGTGTTCCTGCAAAGATCCACTCAAAAAAAAAAAAAAAATCAATACACACACACACACACCACTTCGCACACACAGCACGTATCACTTCTCACACACACACCACTTCGCGCACACACACACACACACACCACTTCGCACACACACACACCACTTCGCACACACACACACACACAAAGCAATTGGACTAGATGTCTCATATGCTGAATTTTGAGGGAATGTGCGATTGAGCTCACTAGACCACCCTACACAATGTCTCAGTAAGCAATAAGACAAGGAAAATGATCCCCAGAAAGCTAGAAAATGTCAAATATAGTTCCATTGTTTAAAAAAGACAACGATCAGGACTCTTTAAACTCGAGAGCTGTATTGTATCACTAACAAGTGTGTACGTGTAACAGTCTGGAAAAGATCATGCGAAAAAAATGGGTAGAACGCTTAAGAAAAAATAGGTCAGAAAGGCATTTTAAATCAGGGTGGTTGAAATGTTTTGCCTTTACAAAAAGTTGGCAGCAAGCACCTAAAGCAAAGGTAAAACCCAGCAAAGAGGAAATGTACAGACAACTCTATCTATCCTAAGTCCAAAACTACACTTTTACTGAATCAAAAAAAAAAACGGAAAAAAAAAAAAAAAAAAAAAAAAATCGTCATCTTTCTTTTTCTTTCTTTCTTCTCCAGTCCCTGTAACTCACGAACCACAAAACGGACAAGGTTGAATAAGACTCAGTATGTTGCTCTAACTCTGATGACCTCAAAAAACAGTCTTACTATGCCATACAAAGGATGGAAGGCAATAGATAAGCGTGCAATTGAGCTAGCCGACCGAACGCACGATTGTAATCTACGCAGTGGACTTGCTAGCTTTCAGTGAGGCCATTTGTAAGGAAAGAGGAGACAATATCATGTTACAGAAATGCGTCACAGAAATCAAAACTTGAATCGATATAATTAAATACTCAGACCTCGGTTAAGTCAACATTAAAAGGACACAGAAAAAAATGAGGGGCGATATGCCTGTATTGAAATTCAGTTTGTCAAATAAAACAATAGATCAGTGTTGCACTGCTATATGAAATAATGTGTGTCAAATGCTATGCAAATATGAGGATGTAGGATAGAAGGGGAAAAAAGGCACAAAACTCAATCCTACCGTAGATAACAGTATAGTCGCCAGCTGCAATAATGTCGCCAGCCGCCAAATATTACGAATTATAGCATCAGTACTGATTTTTAAGTGCCACTGGAGATGATACAGAGTAGTTTATATCATGACTGTATCATCTACTCTGTTTCAGCGTTGTTTTATGCCTTGTATCTGCAAGTATATACGGTTTCAAATTTCACTACTAGTTTTTTTTCGGGCGACGACGACGGCGCGAGGACACTGTAAATAAACACTAGATGGCGACCTTATTGTAGCCCGTTAACAACGTCGCCATTCGGATTTATTTTTGTAATTTGTTCATTTATAGCCATAATATGACACAGATGAAGACACAAAATGACACAGACTCTCCAGATATCCCCTTCTAACTTTCCTGAAATCATGGATGTAGAAATGTAAGTATTAACGCCACCACACGTCTGTAAATAAAAAAAAAACGTTGTCTTGGCGACTTTAGTGTTATCTACCGTACAGAGATACGAATAATAGGTACGAGCGCGCACACACACACATACACACACACACACATACACTCGGGTGATTTATTTTTTCTACCTGCAATCAACTTAAATACTGCTAATTCACAGTCAAATGATACTGACCGAGACAGTCACGTTGAGGTGGAGATCAATGTTGGCGGCCTGCCACTGGGGTCCCTCCGGCCAGCCTCGCGTCCACACTGCCGCGCCACCACCACCACCACCCCTGCGCCGCGTGCCAGGAAGCAGGACAACGAACGTAAGAACATAAGAAAAGAAGGAAGCTACAAGAGGCCGCAAGACAAGAAGAAGCTACACGAGACAACGGGTAAATGAGGGGATGGACTAAGCTGCACTGACGTAAGCTCTTTGCTACTTAATAATGGAAAAACTAAAATGTTTCTTGTTCCTATACTAAACCAGACGAACATGACATGAAATCTCAGCTAATTTAATTTTCAGAGGGCCGTCACAGTACGTAATCTAGTCCTCTCACTACTAGAATAATTATACTATTAAATAAGTGAGTGGGTTATGCGTTAGCAGCAAGCAAATACAATATTGTAGGGAAAATTAAATGCTCGTTTTGCGCATTACTACTATAACTATTCATATACGTACATTTCAAACTAAACAGATTTTACATTTTGGTGTGAGATTTCGACATTTCGTGACCGACTGTGAGATTGTCTTCAGCTTCTGAGTTTTTTTTCTTTCTTTTTTCCTATTGCTTTCTTAATTAAGAGAGAAGCACGGGCTAAATAGAAAGCCCGTCAGAGTGTTCGGTATTTATTTATGTTAACGGGGGGGGGGGGGGGGGGGGGAACGAGGAGACAAGGGCAGCGAGCGTATTCCTGATGGTAGACAGGAGGGAGGCAACAGCCCTGTGGCGGCGAGTTACCTGAGGAGGACGGAGAGCTGGCCTGGCTGGGCGCCGTTGAGGTAGTAATGGAAGGTGAGGCAGCGAGGGGAGTCCGAGGGAGGGAGGTCTGGCCACATCAGTCCAGCCCTGTCCCCCGCAGACATACCCGGTGCCAGTGCCACACTCCAGGAATCTGTGCCACCAGGGCCGTGTCACCGAGTGTTCATTGTAATGCCAAAAAAAAGGGGAAATGTGCCAGACATCAGAGGTCATATGGCACTATGGCAAAGCATAAAAAAGGGAGGGGTAGAGAGAAAGAGTGGTACGGTGAGGGATGGTGAGATGAACGGGATGTTACAGCATGGATGGTTAAATTAAATGAAGGATATTTAATTATTGGAAGGTTTTGCTGGCCCTTCAACAGGAGTGGGTCAGCGCGACTCATAACGCTACTATAAACCAATTACACGTTTGACGATGCGTTACGTCAGTTTTATTTTTCAGCCCAAAAAGTTTAGGGTATGAGAAAGAATATGGATATGAAATTAAGTCTACCTAATACAATGCAAATTTTGGAAAAAAGTGTAGTGCAAGAATATTATTGCAGGGTTTTATATTGCTAGAGGGAAACACCGACCTTGAGTTGTGGTGGTTTGGTTGGTCTGTACCCGCTGCCAGGCCCCCTCCAGGGCGTCCACGGGGGCCAGGCCACACAGGTCCTCCTGGAAGTCACACTGCCACACGCTGAGGGAGTCTAGAGTGATGGCCTCGGCAGGGCCATCGCGGTCACACACTACCACGCCTGCTGCAGGGGACAAGGAGGGTTAAGGATATACTCCCCCGTCATGCACTCGGCAGTGTAGGATATAGCTTTCAGGATTTGTATTACATTGACTTCACTTGTATTTTCATTTTGCTACTTTCCATTCCTTTGGTTTATCTTTTTCCTCACTCAGCACTAGGCTCAACTCACCCCAAAGAACAAAGCCTACAAGGAGGAGTGGGCACATTGTAGCTCTCTTCGCCCGCATGGTGACGGGGCAGCGCCGAAGGAGCTCTCTCTTTCAGTAAATAATTTTCTTGTACTATATCCACAGCGATAATTCACACAAAGAAGATATAGCTAAGGCTCGAGTCAGCGCGCGGCGGCACCAGCGTTGCAGCGACGCGACGCGACGTGAAATGACAATGTTCGGGACAAGGGCAGCCGCGTGGGGCTTATCTCTCCCTGTGTGCCTGGCGGTGACGGGTTATCAGGATGGCGCTGGAATAAAGCATAGATAGTGAAACAATGAAACAATACGGTGGGCGGGGAAGAGGAGTCAGCTTTTTATTGTTTATTCAGTGATTGTGGTGGTTTGTTCGCCACATTATGTATCGGCGTGTGTCGTTATCTTCCGTCATACATGTGTTATGCACTGGATATGCAGTGACTCTCACCCGAGGAGAATGAACCCAGTTACTACGCTGAGATGAAAAAAAGAAGTTAAAACACAATTAAAGAAACTATAAGGATTAGTGGATGATCACAATCTATCCAATGAAGGGAGAAGCAAAACATTAATATGGGATGACATTACCCTAGCCTGTGGAAGTGTGTTAATGTGTGTTTTAAATGGTTATAAGACAGGTAGAAGCTTTATTAACGCATTTTAGTGTGTTTTCAGGTAAGATAAGATATGTATTTGCCTATTATAGGTAATACAACTATGTAAATACACACACACACACACACACACACACACACACAAATAACTTGACTGATTACGAATGCATAATTAAATGAATATACAACATTCCATACCACCATTTTTCTCTCTCTTTGTTAACTTGTCGACAATATTCAGAATGCTTAAGTTTGTATTTCCTTTACATAGGCAGAAATGTTTTATCTATGTTATAACTTACAAACATACCTTCTTACTATCATTAATTTTTTATCGAATAGTGAAATATATATTTGTTTACTTACATGTACCGTAGATAACACTAAAGTCGCCAGGACAACGTTTATTTTCGATGTACAGATGTGTGGTGGCGTTCATACTTACATTTCTACATCCATGATTTCAGGAAAGTTAGAAGGGGCTCTCTGGAGAGTCTGTGTCATTTTGTGTCTTCATCTGTGGCATATTATGGCTATAAATGAACAAATTACAAAATATCTCCAGAGTGGCGACCTACACTAAGATCGCCAGCTAGTGTTTATGTTCTGAGTGTCCTCCCGCCGTCGTCGTCGCCCGAAAAAAAACGAGTAGTGAAATTTGAAACTGTATATATTTGCAGATACAAAGCATAAAACAACGCTGAAACAGGGTAGATTATACAGTCATGATATAAACTAATGTGTATCATCTTCTTTTGCACATACAAATCAGTAGTGATGCTATAATTCGTAATATATGGCGCCTGGCGACATTAGTGCAGGTGGCGACTATAGTGTTATCTACGGTAGCCTATAGCCCCAGACAAAACAAAAGAACTTGAAGGATATTATTATCGTACAAAAGCAATATACAAATACACCAAAAGGAGGTATAGGCTATATACTAGTGCTATAGGCTACATATGGTATTTTGGACTATACATTTCTGGGAAGTCATCTTAAAAACTCACATAGCCAGTCACTAAGAAGAGGAAGCAGAAGAAAAAGATGATTATGACAAATATGATACAAATATTACTGTACATGATCTGATGAAATAAGTTTGTAAATCAGGAAAAAGAAGCAATTTTTGGACTAAATCCTGGATGATGATGTAGGGGCATAGAAGGGGCTTGGAACTGTGGTGGATACAGTGGTGGTGGTGACGGTGTGGCAGTGGTAGCATTGATGGTGAGCTGTGATGGTGTTCTATGCTGTGACTCACCATCAAAAGCCTTTACATTTGCTGTTGGAAAATATTGTTGTTGTAATGGTGGTGAATATGTAGCTATTTCGAGGCAGTTAGAGATGGGGGATACATTACCGCTGTCCACTCCATTTGCCATCAAGTTAGATATTCCTTGACTAGAAGGTAGAATATATGCTGGGGTGGAATGATAGAACTGTGGTTGTGTGTGGTGTGGCTGTATGGGTATGTGGTAGGTCTGTGATGTCCTCTGATGGGCTGGTGTGGCTAATATCTGTGTTTGCTGTGCTGGTGTGTGGTGAACAGATGGCTGTGATTGTGGTAAGCAGGATGATGGATGCTGTGTGCGGTGTAATAGCATACCAGGTGGTGATGGTAAGTGATGAGGGTGGTGGTGATGATGTGGTGGTAATAACTGACCTGACATAACAAGGAGTTTTTGATGTGGTGACTCAAAATGTGGACTTTCTCTGTGTTCCTGGATATGCTGGAATCTATCAAACTCTGGAACATCTAGAGAGGTTTTTGGGACTTCGAAAGCATCCAGAGTGTCTTGGGAGGATGGTGGATGACAGGGAGAGTCATCATACATCAGTGGGTGGTTATAATTGTACTTAGTGGGAGATCCTGCAGGTTCTTGCTTAGGGGTAAGAAGACTTTCCTGTAAAGTATAATCATTCTGTTCCATCTGCAAGGCGTGCTTATATGACATTTGCTGGTGATGGTTATGGTTAAAGAAAGTTTGTTGTTGTTGTTGTTGTTGTGTTGTTGTTGTTGTTGTTGTTGTTGTTGTTGTTGTTGTTGTTGTTGTTGGTAGTTATGTTTCTCAAAGCCATCAGAATTTGCAATGCCACTCATGAGTTGCTGTTCTAGGTATTGGAAGGCTTGCTGTGACTGCTGTGGTGAACTTAGCCCATTATGTGGTGAGGAGTTAAGGTATTCTATGTGATTTACGAGATCTGACATCTGAGACTCCTGTGAAAGACTCTGCTGGGGAACAGAAAACGGAGACAATGGAATTTTCTGATGGGTAGGGAGGACCTGGGGATGTGACGATTCCTTGGATGATGATGGAGAGGCATTGTGGGGTGGTGCTGGGGTCTCTTGTTGAGATGAGGGCTGTCTGCTCTCAGGAAAAAGCCCCCCTAGGCCTAGAACATTTACAACAGACTTCTGGAACTGGTATAGGATCAAACGTTGGATGGCAGGGCTGTTGATGAGGCGTTCCAAATCCAAAGATGCAAGAATGACCGAGGAGAAAGGATTTGTAGGCTCTCCTTTAAACACTGTGGTGGTGCTGGATGGAGCATTTTCGTTCTCTTGCATAGAAGGCCCTGTTGGCTCCTTCTCACCCAACAAGGAGTCTGAGGAGCTTGTGTGAGGAGGTGGGGGAGTCCTGGGTGACGGGATGAAGGCAGGCCACTCAGCAAAAGGGTTAAGGTTCAGGCAGCCAAGATGTGTTTGTATTTCAGCAATCTGCAAAGGTTTTATGGGAAATTAATGATGTGGAAAAGGGAAGTGTTTTTTTTTTTTTTTTTTTTTTTTTTTTTTTTTTTTTTTTTTTTTTTTTTTTTTTTTACATCACAAAGGACTGGCCAAGGGCATAAACAAAAATGAGGTCACGAAAAGCCCGCTTAAAAGGTGCCATGTTCTGTTTGTGTTTGAAGATCGCATCATTATACTTTTAAGCTTAAAAACACGTCAAATGAAGTAAACATTTTCTTGATTCTGATGAAAGTAAAAATAACTTAGTTGACAATCTTTTCTGTCTTTTCAGGTAGAATTTCCTCTTTCAATAATAATAATAATGATGATAAGTCAAAACAATTCTCCTTTACCTTCCAGTTAATCAAAATATCACATTTAACAAAAACAAATATTTCAAGTCCTTATATCATCTCCCAAAATCTTCCCTCTCTTCCTTCCAATCACCTCGTTATTACAGGAACTACCACGTGTAGGTCTCGCGGCCTCTTGTAGCTTCCTTATTTTCTTATGTTCTCACTTTCCACTTCATCAGCCCCCTTCTTCATGCTCCTCTCACACCCACAAGTCTCCCTTCTACGAGTCCATTCTCCTCTCACACCCACAAGTCTCCCTTCTACGAGTCCATTCTCCTCTCACACCCACAAGTCTCCCTTCTACGAGTCCATTCTCCTCTCACACCCACAAGTCTCCCTTCTACGAGTCCATTCTCCTCTCACACCCACAAGTCTCCCTTCTACGAGTCCATTCTCCTCTCACACCCACAAGTCTCCCTTCTACGAGTCCATTCTCCTCTCACACCCACAAGTCTCCCTTCTACGAGTCCATTCTCCTCTCACACCCACAAGTCTCCCTTCTACGAGTCCATTCTCCTCTCACACCCACAAGTCTCCCTTCTACGAGTCCATTCTCCTCTCACATCCACAAGTCTCCCTTCTACGAGTCCATGCTCCTCTCACACCCACAAGTCTCCCTTCTACGAGTCCATTCTCCTCTCACACCCACAAGTCTCCCTTCTACGAGTCCATGCTCCTCTCACACCCACAAGTCTCCCTTCTACGAGTCCATTCTCCTCTCACACCCACAAGTCTCCCTCTTACGAGTCCATGCTCCTCTCACACCCACAAGTCTCCCTTCTACGAGTCCATTCTCCTCTCACACCCACAAGTCTCCCTTCTACGAGTCCATGCTCCTCTCACACCCACAAGTCTCCCTTCTACGAGTCCATGCTCCTCTCACACCCACAAGTCTCCCTTCTACGAGTCCATTCTCCTCTCACACCCACAAGTCTCCCTTCTACGAGTCCATTCTCCTCTCACACCCACAAGTCTCCCTTCTACGAGTTCATGCTCCTTCCTCCACATTCTCCCCCTCTCCTTCATCCCCCATCCCTCTCTTTGCTCTCACCTCCTGCCGGGCCAGCCTCAAGTGGTACTCCGTGTGTTGGTCATTCAGCTCCCGCAGGTCAGTTAGTTTGAGGAGCAGCCGAGGGTACAGGATGGCTGCATTGTGGGGCCCGTGACGCCACCCGAGGTACTTCCTGGCGGAGGCGGTGAAGGAGGAATCGTTATGGAGTGTGTGAGGAGGGTAAAAAGGGTTACAAAAGATATAAAGAAGAACACAAAATGGATAAATGATGAGATAAAGGGATGGGGCCCGTGACGCCACCTGAGGTACTTCCTGGCGGAGGCGGTGAAGGAGGGATCGTTATGGAGGAGTGTGTGAGGAGGGTAAAAAGGGTTACAAAAGATATAAAGAAGAACACAAAATGGATAAATGATGAGATAAAGGGATGAGCAACAATGATAAAGAAAACACGATATAAAAATAGGAGAATCAGTGATAACAAATTCCTAGAAACAACAATAAAAAAATGAAAACTCCCTTAATAAAAAGTAAACCAAACCAATCCTGAAAAAATATAGCAAATAAAAAAATTCTTCATCTCTTTCCATTAACAAGATCCATCAAGTAGGCAGGCGAGTCCTTTACCTAAGCAACAGGAGGTAGTGGTCCTGTCTGGCCTGTACAGCAGCAGCGGCAGCAGACTGAAGCCCCGACCTATCACTGCTGAAGAGGACCACAAGCAGGAGCAGCAGCAACACAGGCTCATCAACACCCAGCTGCTTCATGCTGGTGGTGAAGAATGATGGTGATGGTGATCGTGCACGAGAACATTTAAAAGTTAATTTTTAGGTCCCCTTAGAGCTAGTGCACTAAACTAGGCCGTGCACTAGCTCTGTCAGGGACCCAAAAATAGGCTTTTCATACTTCAAAGCCGTCATTTTAGGTCCCCTTAGAGCTAGTGCACGGCCTAGTTTAGTGCACTAGCTCTGTCAGGGACCCAAAAATAGGCTTTTCATACTTCAAAGCCGTCATTTTAGGTCCCCTTAGAGCTAGTGCACGGCCTAGTTTAGTGCACTAGCTCTGTCAGGGACCCAAAAATAGGCTTTTCATACTTCAAAGCCGTCATTTTAGGTCCCCTTAGAGCTAGTGCACGGCCTAGTTTAGTGCACTAGCTCTGTCAGGGACCCAAAAATAGGCTTTTCATACTTCAAAGCCGTCATTTTAGGTCCCCTTAGAGCTAGTGCACGGCCTAGTTTAGTGCACTAGCTCTGTCAGGGACCCAAAAATAGGCTTTTCATACTTCAAAGCCGTCAGTTTCTACAGCCTTTTTTTTTATTGAATCCTATTTTATTGAATACATACTAATGACATGAATCTTACAACAAACAGCCTGCCATGATGGAAAATAATTCTTAGTATGTCGTATATTTCTGAAGGATAGAAGCAATTCACAAATACAAAAGCAAATAAAAATCAACAGAAACAACCCCGTATCAACTGTATTCACTTCTACACAAAAAAGTGCATAACTCCTCCAATAGTTCATGAAACACAATGAATAAAGTGAATAAAGAGACGAATAAGTGAATAAATAAACAAATACAAAAATTAAGAACAATAATTAAAACCTACATTTTTGAAAGCATGATCTAAGAAAGTATCTGATCTGAATTATGTATTATCTCTCTCTCTCTCTCTCTCTCTCTCTCTCTCTCTCTCTCTCTCTCTCTCTCTCTCTCTCTCTCTCTCTCTCTCTCTCTCTCTCTCTCTCTCTCTCTCTCTCTCTCTCTCTCTCTCTCTCTCTCTCTCTACGTAGCCTATATGATGGATATTTGTTGAAGGCTGCTTTGCATCTTCGAGAGAGAGAGAGAGAGAGAGAGAGAGAGAGAGAGAGAGAGAGAGAAGAGAGAGAGAGAGAGAGAGAGAGAGAGAGAGAGAGAGAGAGAGAGAGAGAGAGAGAGAGAGAGAGAGAGAGTTATAAAACCGATATCAGGTGTGAGCTAGAGACAACAAGTGCATAATATATAAGTGATATACATAAGAAAAACCAAGTCAAACACACACTCTCACCTCTGTATAAACTTCACATGCATCTCATACAGCTCAAAGGACACCAACTGCTTCATATCCCGTGGGGTCGACGCCTCAGTGGTGGTGGGTGGGTGTGGTGGACGAGGAGGAGGAGTGGGAGGTGGAGAGGGCTGGGGGTGAGGCATGGGGGGCCAGCGGTCTTTGTCGGTGTGGAGACTTTGGATGCCGCGGATCAGGGACATTTCCATGATGCCATAGCGAAGTAACCGACTCTGGTCCTGAAGGGGATGGGAGAATATGTTAGGTCGTCTCTTTTTAGTGCCTGGTTCCTGGGGCACCATTAACCCCTTCACGCCCAGATCTTCCCTTTGTTATATAAAATCGTCTGTTGTTAGCCATAAAATTACGAAAAGTAACTAAATATACCAAATCAGTTAGTCGGCAAGGATACTAAACATGTCATATCTATAAAATATTGCTTATACAGGTATTCATTAAAAATCGTCTAATGGTACCCAAATGATACTATGGTAATTAGGTTATCGGCCTCAATGGGTTTAGGGTGGGCTAAGCAGACGAGTCCTCAAGTGTTCATGTCTATCAATCAATCATTGGGGTCATACGCCGGGGGGCACGTCGCCTCGCCCCCTCTACGACGCCACTCCCGGGAGTCACCACGCGCGAGTCCCCATGCCAGGCTCCTTTCCCATACCAAGCAGCTCCCGACAAGAAACATCAACTTGCCCCAGCCACGAGCCTTGTGGGCGCCCCCTTGGCCGCCTCCACGCCGTATTGTCTCTTACAGATACAACCCGATGGGAAGGATCGGTTTCAGGGTTCATGTCTATGCACCGCCTTCTTCCACATACCATTGTTTTCTCTCGCACCAATATAAAGTGTCTTAGTACAAATACTTTCTTTTATTTTCACCCTTAATATTTTTTTCATGATAATCGACATACATATGAAATGACAGCAACATCCATTATCCTATTGATATATGTACTGATACAAAGAGATGAAGACTATTGATATACTGATACAAAGAGATGAAGACTATTGATATACTGATACAAAGAGATGAAGACTATTGATATACTGATACAAAGAGATGAAGACTATTGATATACTGATACAAAGAGATGAAGACTATGTGAGGGCATGAATTGAAGAATGAAGTGGTGACTGTGATCAACAAGGACTTTAGTACATTTAGAAAGGCAGAAACATAACACTTAAAGGCCAAGTACGGACCAAGGATAGTATAGGCGTCTTATATTTACTACTGAGGGGAGGAAATTAGTTAGAAAATAAATAAATAAATAAATAATAAATAGGTTAGTTTGGAAATAATTAGTGCGGAGTCAATAGGGAGCTTTAAAAGGAGGCTAGATAATTTCATGAATGGGGAAGAAAGATGGATGTACGTAGTGTTAAGTAACAGGAACTACATCGTCTAGGTCTCGTGGCCTCTTGTAGCTTCCTTATGTTCTTATGTTCTTATGTTAAAGCTGATCCCACTGAGGAAGATCATGGATAGCAATATAGCAATACAAACATACATGAAGATAGCCAGAGAGACGTGAAGAAGAGCAACAAACTCACCTCAGACGGCAGCTCACAAAACTGCTGGAAAAGTCTTGCAAAGTGAGCAAATCGACGAACTACCGTAGAGAACATGCTGACAATGTGAAGGCTCGTCCCATTGCCCTGCCAGCCTTCCTCTGAGTGGCTGTAGGGGACGGCGGTGTAGGCTTGGCGGTAGTTCCTTACTGCCCCCTCCAGTTCCTCCCATTCCTGAGGGGATGAGAGGAAGATGGTTAATGAAGAGGCGAGGAGGGTTAATGGAGGCAATATAGAGGATGTATATGTGAGATTGATTACAGGAACTACCACGTGTAGGTCTCACGGCCTCTTGTAGCTTCTTTAATTTCTTATGTCCTTATGTTCTTATGAGATGGTAACTTAGAAGACAGATTCATTCTTCCTCTCTCTCTCTCTCACTCTCTTTCTTTCTCTCTCTCTCCTCTCTCTCTCCTTCTCTCTCTCTCTCTCTCTCTCTCTCTCTCTCTCTCTCTCTCTCTCTCTCTCTCTCTCTCTCTCTCTCTCTCTCTCTCTCTCTCTCTCTCTCTCTCTCTCTCTCTCTCTCTCTATCTTTAATTTTCTTTGTCACCATACACTTTGACTTACTATCGGAATTAAGAACATATGTGATTTTTATCTTTAGGGAGCTCGAGTATGGTAACAGTTTCTACCTTTGTCTGCAGTGTCTATCCATTTGACTACATATTGGTATCTCCCTCCCTTGCGCACACACACACACACACACACACACACACACACACACACCACACACACACACACACACAACTTACTGTAGCAGTCATATGGTTTAGCATGGTGTTGGGGTCAGGTTCATAGGGCACCAACTCCCTCCTGCCAGTCTTAAATGTCCTCCTACTAGACTCTTGAGCAGCCTTGGCCTTCCTCTGAGCCCGCTGCCTCATCATTCGGTGGCGTTCCTCCTCAGACATAACCCACGCACGCTCCATGCCGATGCTCATACACTTCTGGTACCTATTAGAGAGAGGGAGTATTAAGGATTTTGGATGAAGAAGAGAGAGAGAGAGAGAGAGAGAGAGAGAGAGAGAGAGAGAGAGAGAGAGAGAGAGAGAGAGAGAGAGAGAGAGAGAGAGAGAGAGAGAGAGAGAGAGAGAGCGAGAGCGAGAGCGGAGAGGAGAGAGAGAGAGAGAAGAGAGAGAGAGAGAGAGAGAGAGAGAGAGAGAGAGAGAGAGAGAGAGAGAGAGAGAGAGAGAGAGAGAGAGAGAGAGTTAGTTTTTATTTTCAGAACAAAACCAATTTCTTTATTCAGCCATATATACAAGCCTCCCTGCACCTCCACACACCTGCAGTACTGGCAACACTTCCTGGAGGTGATGTTGATGACGCAGGTGCCATCATACGGACAGGTGAAGTTGGTATGCGTGTCATTATGAACTGCCCTCCTGAAGAAGGCCTTACAGGAGTCACAGGAGAGGCCTAGGAAGGTGGAGGTAAGACATAACTGATAGTGATTTGCCTCTATGATTCTATGGCGGTGCATACATACGCACATACATACTTATTGACAAACCTGATATGATTCACATGGCAAAAATACTACATGAAAGTATACATTCCGAAAAAGTATGAAAGACATGTATATTATTAGTTTTCCATATAATGCCGTTTATAGTAAAGTGTGTATTGCAAGTAGCTATCATGAAGCTCTACACTACCTGCATAAAGCTAAATATATAAGCTAATATATATGAGACAACAAATATATATTACTATCAATATTAACGTCTGAAATAGTATCATCCCAATAGTAATCCATCACCTGTCACTTGTAGAACCTCTCAGTAACGCCACCTGACACCTACCTCCAAAGTGCATGCTTTTGGCTCTGTCCCCGCACACCCTGCAGGTCCTGAGGGTCTTGGTGCAGGGTGGAGAGCCTGTGTTGGTGGTGGTGCGGTCAGCTGAAGAGTAAAAAGGCCAGATATACTACATGTTTTAACCCCTTGACAACCAGAATGTAATTTCCATGGTAATTTGGCTACCATTAGACGATTTTTTGTGAATATAAGCAATATTTTATAGCTATGACCTGTTTGGTATCCTTTGTCGACTAACTAATTTGGTATATTCAGTAACTTTTCGTAATTTTATGACTAACAACATACAATTTTTTATAGCAAAGGAAAGATCTGGGCGTGAAGGGGTTAATGCTAAATGTGGTACAGTCATAGTAATATAGTGTAAGGATATAATAGACGATATGCTTCTTGATTCTAATATGAACATCTCCTTTTACCAGACTGAAATATAAAATAATAATCTAAAGATTCCTAAATTACTTACATCTTCACATTGTAAAGTTAGAATTCCTTTACTTAACAGGCAAACAAATTATCTATATTGAAGCTTCACACACACACCCACACACCTTGCAGCTCCATACAGGTGGCGATACACTCCTGTGACGGGAACTCCTCGCCAATACACATGGCAGTACTGGTGGCCGGGGTGGTGGAGGCCGCGTGAGGCTCTTCCTGCTCCTCCATCGCTCCTCTCTCCCTGTCCTCCAACACTATCATCCTGCGACCTGGAACCAAGGAGAGGATCAGTGTTGATGGCCATACTTGTCCATCATTCTCACGTGTTCCCTGAGAGAGAGAGAGAGAGAGAGAGAGAGAGAGAGAGAGAGAGAGAGAGAGAGAGAGAGAGAGAGAGAGAGAGAGAGAGAGAGAGAGATTATTTGAGGGGAAGAACCAGCGGTGAATCTCGTTCTGAAGGTGAATTAGCGAAGATGCATATCGAAGAAAGCGAAGTGACCTTGAAAATAGAACGTCCGTTTGAATATCTTCTTATTTATCTTATCAATTCTTAGTTCCAACACTATACAGGCAGTGGCGGATTTAGATATGGGCGATGCGATGCCCACGGCGGCATCGTCGCGGGGGCGGCATGGGGCGTCCGCAAAAAAAAAAAAATATATATATATATATATATATATTACAGTATATATATATATATATATATATATATATATTATATATATATATATATATATATATATATATATATATATATATATATATATATATATATAAATTATTATTATTACTATAATAATAATAATACACTTATATATTTCTGCTTTTCACTTAATCTCTCTCTCTCTCTCTCTCTATTGAGGGAGATGGAAG
Organism: Chionoecetes opilio; assembly: GCA_016584305.1. Taxonomy (NCBI): domain Eukaryota; kingdom Metazoa; phylum Arthropoda; class Malacostraca; order Decapoda; family Majidae; genus Chionoecetes; species Chionoecetes opilio. Next base: position 91,755 of record JACEEZ010020758.1, read on the forward strand.
GAGAGAAGAAAAAGAAAAGAGAGAGAGAGAGAGAGAGAGGCAGAGGCGGCAGGTCGTGAAGCCATGGCGGCAACAACGTCAACGCGGGCGGCGGCCAGGAAGTGAGGATAAGATAAGATTTTCATCCTATCTAGACACTTTGCAAGTACCAACTACAAGGTTATTGACTATACAAAGCGCCGCCACGTCAGCACGAACTAGGCGGACTCGAACCGCTGACCGAATGCACAGGGACGCTGCACATTGCGAACTTACGTCTCTACCAACCTTGCCACGCCTGACGGGCAGGGGAAGTGAGGAGGTCGCTGATGATCACGTCACTGTTCCTTCCTTGCTGCCCTCCCCGCCGTGACCTGTGCTTCACGGTAATACCCAACACTGTGATCACGTCACTGTTCCCTCCTTGATGTACTCCCCGCCGTGACCTGTGCTTCACGTAACCATGGTAATACCCAACACTGTGATCCAAGAACGGCTGGCACACCACGCTGCGTGACACAGTCCCGGATGTCTCCACTGTAACCCTGTACTCATGGCGGTGACAATTATTATCTTACTGTTTCCGCTTATCTCTTTTCTTAGATCTCGTTATTTTTCTTGTACTTTTCTTATAATTCCCAAGGCTGACACTGGACGCTTGTTTGTTTCCATAAATCCCCATAAATCTTGTTTCGATTCGTCCAAATACTCATTAGTTCTGTTTAAAACTATATTATTTTTGTAAAAATATCACTAAGACAAAAGTCACGATGAAGAAGTCGAAGAAAAAAAAAAATATCCTTATCTTACTATAATTCACCGAATGTCCGTCTGTCCGTGTGTAGGCCTGCAGCCAAGGCTCCGCCATTTCTGTCCCAACTTCAACCAAACTTTTAGAAAAGGTTAGGGTCATCCTTAAGACGGTGATAAGCTATAGTTGGCCAGGTTTATCCAATTTCTTCATTAGTTAAGAAAATGTTTTTTGTTTTATTTGCAGCCTGGGGCGTAGACCTAAAGCCTGGCACAGGGGCCTTTTTATGTTTCTGCTGTTCACCTCTCTCTCTCTCTCTCTCTCTCTCTCTCTCTCTCTCTCTCTCTCTCTCTCTCTCTCTCTCTCTCTCTCTTTCGAGGGAGATGAAAGAAGAAAGATGAGAAAAAATAAAGGAAAAAGAGAGATTCTAACCTCTGTCTCCCTCCCTGGAGGAAGGTGGAAGGACAGAGATTCATAAACACGGTGTTTCGTGTACAAAGCCATTTGGATAGTTTTTCAGAGCATCATACTTATTACGGGTAACTTTTGCTCGTAATAATGATAATACCTATATATCAATGACAAATAATAAATAAATTTGTAGTTCCTAATATCTCAATTAAAAACTTAGGGTTTACCCAGGGCGCCACACAAGCCAGAACCGCCACTGTATGTATACAGTAAAGGTAAAGATAGGGGCCTTCGGTATGCGGCGTGTGGCCTCGGTGCTCATCTCCGTCGCATTAGCCTTTGAGCCTTTGGTGGGTGACAACCATTACCCCGGAACACAGGGCTAGTGTGACATCCGGGTTATCACATGCAGTTACCTTCCCAGGTTTTCCCAGGTACCCATTTATCAACCCCGAAAGGATCCAGGATGAACAGCTTGGTGGGCTGGCCACCGACTTGTCTTGGCTCGGATTCGAACCAGAGCCCGCAGACTCGTAGGTAGGCGCGCTAGCCACTACACCACAGAGACTGTATACATGCCTACATATAAATCTCCATACTTTCCCTCTTTGCTCTGTATCCTCTATAGATTTAGAAATGTCCTTCTGAGTTATCATTATTACCTCCGCTAACGAAGTTGGAGGGGTTATGTTTTCACCCCGACCTGTCTGTCTGTCTGTCTGTCTGTCTGTCTGTCTGTTTGTTAGTGTACAGGATTTCTCGAAAAGTTACGAATATATTTGGACCAAACTCGGTATACCAAGTCTATTTGGTATAAGGAAGAACTGATTTAATTTTGGATGAAATCTATTGACAATTGTTGCCATGGCAACCAATTGATTAAATATTCGGCCGGAGGTATGCGCTCATACTGAGTGCATATATACATAAATATATATATATATATATCATTCAACCAATTGATGAAATATTCGGGCGGAGGTATGCGCTCTACTGAGTGGCCCCCCCCCCTAGTTTTCCTTCAAACCTATGGGTGTACCTCACAAGTCAATAACCATCACATGCGTCAGTCTGTCGTAAATACTACCTATCAGAAATCACAAAACCCAAACTTCACTGATAAATCGGAGTGCTACTTTTCTTAAACAGTTGCGAGTAACCTTAAGTCCGACTTACGTTTCTTTTTCTTCCTTTCTTCCTTTCTTCCTTTCTTCTCTTTTACTCTTCGAAGTTCGTCCGTCCGCGAGAACCTCCTGCCTCACTGACTGATCAAACACGTCTGTGGGAAAGCCTCGACCTTCCTAATGTCAATGTCTGTGAGGGTGTGGCTATCCTTCCTCCTCCCTCATCAATTTCGCCTCTTTAATGTGCAGTCCTCCACCTCCTCCCCCCCCTCGGCCCCCTCACACCGCCCCCGTCATAGCCATTTGCATGTTGTGACAAGCTTGACCGCCCCGCTGCATCTCCTCTCTGCATGCCGCGACCCATGGTGATGTTAATATTCATGTTCACTTCTCCTCCTTAGATATTCCCTCCAGGCGACGCATTGATTACTTACTGATCAATGCACACCAGCAGTGGCGTAGCTACGAGGGGGCACGGGGAGGCACGTGCCAACCCATGAGAATCCGGTGCCCACCCAGGTGCCCCTCCCACTGGCAATGGCTGGGGTATTCTGTACAATGCTCTTAACCCACCACTGCTCTGATCTTAGAATATACCTTTATACCTTTCTATGTAACATCAGAGTGGCCCCCTGAGCTCCACTTGCCTAGTGTCCTCCCATAGTCAGCTTTGCCCCCCCCCCCAGATGTCCCCCCATTCATAGGTACCTATAGCTACGCCACTACTACACGCACACAATTAAGGCTACCCTCCGAAAAACAAGAAAAACGATAGAAATATGTAAAAGAAAATATTACCATTCAGAGCGAGAGAAGGACACGTGGACACGGCCAGTTCAGGTGTGCAGTCCTCTGTCCAACACCTTGCGGCACCCACTTGACATGGCAGGTAGGGGGTGGAAGGCAATCGTGCGGGTTGGGCAGAGGGCGTGCGGGGTCAAGCGTGACCTGGGCGCCACACACACCTGCCCCCACACCTGCGCCAGGACACTCGCCATACCTGTCCAGTGTTGAAGGAGAAGGAGGAGCAGGTTAGAGGAGGGATGGTGTGTATTTTTTGTTACTTGTTTAGTAGTATTAAATGTATGCTGGCTTATAGTGCATGATTTGTTATGCTGAGTGTTTTTGTATATATGTAGAGATCTTGTAGATACTCAAAAAGAAAAAAATACCCCCCCACACAAAATCATAGAAGCATAAATTAACATAGATATCATACGCACAAGTACTTGTAAGGCATATAAACACAAGGAAAATACATGATTAATCAAACAAAGCTTTAGTAAATAATCAAATAAATGGATCGAGTAATTTAATGCATATACATGGGAGGCGATGGCCGAGTGGTTAGTGTCTGAAAGTGGCAAGCTCGGTGTACCGAGTTCGAATCCCGCCAGGTGCCAGAATATTTCGGCAATCGTCGAGTGGCCTAAGAACACCCACAGGCTGCCCATAAACTCTACCTTCGACGGTGAGTGCATCAGAGGACACAGGGGGGCGGCATGAGCCTCTAATCACAGGCGTTACTATAAAAATCCTGCCTGCGCCACCACGGGCGAGGTCCAACCATCACAACCCTCAAGTGAACCTCCAGGGCCTACCATCCGAACCCTGGAGGTCACTGCCTACACAGGTGATATCCTCTAGGTATATAGGTGATATAGGCACAAATGTAAAAAAAAATGATACAGAAAAAAAAGAATGAATCTATAGGTAAGTGACTAAACGACAAAAAATGAGATAAACAGATGAATAAAGAAATTAAACCACAAATTTACCACACACCTACATATCCTTCCTGCGCTGCATACACACACAAAAAGCATCAGTGAACAGCACACGCCCTCTCCTCCGCCATCCCTCCCGCCACAAGTATGCAATATTTAGTGACACCTGGACCCCCGCCGCCACACTCCCTGATCACCGCCTCCACTCTGTGCATATTCATGGGGCGCTCACTACTCGTGCTACTGAGGCGGCCGCGTCTCCACCAGGCGGGACGGGACGGCGCCGATACCCTCACCAACGCGCTCTGCCAGTCTTCCTCCATCGTAAGTCTTCAGTAGAACAAAGAACAAGAACAAACATAAGGAAGCTACAAGAGGCCGTCAGACTTACACGTGGTAGTTCCTGTCGCGTCTCCACCAGGCGGGACGGGACGGCGCCGATACCCTCACCAACGCGCTCTGCCAGTCTTCCTCCATCGTACGTCTTCAATAGAACAAAGAACAAGAACAAACATAAGGAAGCTACAAGAGGCCGTCAGACTTACACGTGGTAGTTCCTGTCCTTTACTTGTTACCCTTCATGTCTTCTCTCTCCAGCAATAAATACAATCTCATGTCACTCTGCCTACTTTATGAACCCTTTATAAGCACACCATCACGTCACTGGATCACACTAGTCAGTAAGGGCACTATAAACACACTACAAACACAAACAGTAACAAGGGCACGACCAAGGGCACGACACTTCACCAACGCTTCGACCAGCTAGACACTCCCTACCTAATCCCTTCACCATCACCGCCAGACCCTCCAAAGCACTGCACCACCAGCGGGATGTTAATGTGGTTAAAGTGATACAATAAAGGAGATTTAGGAAAAGTTCTTACGGCTAGTATTCAGGGTAGAACAAGAAATAAAGGATTCAGACTGGAAAAGCGTAGATTTGAAAAAGAAACAGGGAGAAACTGGTTCACAAATAGGGTGGTGAATGATTGGAATGGACTCAGTCATCAGGTAGTTAGTGCGGAGTCAATAGGGAGTTTTAAAAGGAGGCTAGACAATTTCATGGATGGGGATGAAAGGTGGATGTAAGTAGTGTTAAGTAACAGGAACTACCACGTGTAGGTCTCGCGGCCTCTTGTAGTTTCCTTATTTTCTTATTACCTCCGCCAACGAAGTTGGAGGGGTTATGTTTTCCACCCCGATCTGTCTGTCTGTCTGTCTGTCTGTTTGTTAGTGTACAGTTAGTCGACAAGGATACTAAACAGGTCATATCTTTAAAATATTGTTTATATTCACTAAAAATCATCTAATGGTACCCAAATTACAATGGAAATTACGTTCTGGGTCTCAAGGGGTTAAAGTAATCGTCCAGACCATTTCATCATTCCTGATTTAATGCAATCAAATCATAGCCATTAACGAGTATATCAACAATACGTCGTCACTTTTTGCATCCAGTCAGCCGTTTTTAAATAATCCGCAATTAAGATCTGCAAATTCCCCGAGTTCTCAAAACACTACTTCTACTGCGTCTGTATGCGCATTACGCAGGATTCTACCTGCTCGGTAGAATCCAGTCTCTGCCCCCGCATTACGCAGGCCTACCGGCCCTGTCTCTACCATACGCAGGCCTACCGGCCCTGTCTCTACCATACGCAGGCCTACCGGCCCTGTCTCTACCATACGCAGGCCTACCGGCCCTGTCTCTACCATACGCAGGCCTACCGGCCCTGTCTCTACCATACGCAGGCCTACCGACCCTGTCTCTACCATACGCAGGCCTACCGACCCTGTCTCTACCATACGCAGGCCTACCGACCCTTCTCTCTCTCTCTCTCTCTCTCTCTCCTCTTCTCTCTCTCTCTCCTTTCTCTCTCTCTCTCTCTCTTCCTCTCTCTCTCTCTCTCTCTCTCTCTCTCTTCTCTCTCTCTCTTTCCATGGGCAGGCACGAGCCAAGACCTGCACCTGGAGACAGACGCAATGGAGTGCAGGTATTATATGCAAATTCGCTCTCTCTCTCCACAACCGACAGGTAGTGTATAGACTAGTAAAAGGTTGCAAAAATGAACCTTGTTAACCTTAATGTAATGCATAAACTGGAATTAATTCATAAATGAGAAAGGGGAAGCATTGTTGCGTAGGTTTGTGAAAAGTAGTGTTAAGAAACCATTCAAAAAGTCTGCTGCTTGCAAAATGCGTGTTTTCTTCTTCTTTTTTCTACGTTGGAGCCTACAGCGCCTGTAGGCTATTACTTTTTCATTGAGGGGTCAGGTGATTGGCCCTGCACGTTCTGGAGGGCTGTGATGGTTGGTTCTCGCCCGTGGTGGCGCAGGCTGGATTTTTATAGTGACACCTGTGGTCTATATATATGTATAGGTGAATGTCCTGTTTTCTGTGATGGTCCTTCAGTGAGGCTCATGCTGCCACCTGAGTATTCCCTCCGCCGCACCTATAGTCGCAGTCGAAAGAACAGGTAGCTTTTAGCGCGTTTTCGCGACCGCTCTGGCCCGGTCGCGAATTTTTTTTTCCATTATAGGTTTGCAAAAGTGCCTAGGCCTAGCCTAGCGACGAATGGGCAGGGCCACCTCTCTCGCTCTCTCAGGCGTGGGTGGTGGGGGGGGGGGAGGCGGGGGAGGGAAGGAGGGGGTGTAGTAAGACGAGAAGTTACAGGGAAGGAAAGGAGGAAGGTAGAGAGAGAGAAGTGTTGGGGAAGAAAGAAAGGGAGGAGGGGGAGTTAGTCGAGAAGTTATATACAAAGGTATATACACAGTTACAGGGAAGGCAAGGAGAGAGAAGTGTTGTGGAAGGAAGGGAGAGGAGAGAAAGGCTGGGCATGGAAGGAAGGGAAGGGAAGGAAGGGAAAGGAGAGAAAGGCTGGGCATGGAAGGAAGGGAAGGGAAGGGAAAGGAGAGAGAGTCAGTGCGTAGGAAGGGAAGGGAAGGGGAATTTCTAAGAATGGGTGGAGGGAGGGGGTTTAGGGAAGAGGGGAAAGGGTGGGGAAGAAGGGGAAAGGAAGGGGAGGGGTGGGGGGAATGATGGGCGTTCAGCTATGTGAGGTGAGGGAGGGGCGTGAAGTATGGGAGAAAGTGGTGGGTGGGCGGAGGCTTGTCTTCAGTGACTCACGGGGGAGTTAACACACACACACACACACACACACACACACACACACACACAACCTCAGAGACAGAGAGAGATACAAAGAGACAGACAGACAGGCAGAGAGAGATGTCAAAACTGCAATGAATCAAATATAATATAAAAAAAAAAAACCCAGATAACAAAAAACCCAGATAACAAAAAACCCAGATAACAAAAAACCCAGATAACAAAAAACCCAGATAACAAAAAACCCAGATAACAAAAAAGAGGAGAGGGAGGGACGGAGGGAAGGGAAGGGAGGGAACAGAGGAAGACGATGGGTAGGAGGGAAGCGGGAGGGAGGAAGGGAAGGATTGAAATTATAGCATCAAGAACATCAATGTAGCCTAACCTGTGTGTGTGTGTGTGTGTGTGTGTGTGTGTGTGTGTGTGTGTGTGTGTGTGTGTGTGTGTGTGTGTGTGTGTGTCATCACCTCTCTTTGAACAGGTTATGTGGATCGAGAGAGTGGAGGAAATAAAGTTAAATACCTCCTCCTCCTCCTCTCGATTAGAAGGGAAGAAGAGGAGGAGGAGGAGGAGGAGTCAAGAACTGGTGTAATATGGGGGGAGGAAAGGAGGTACAGCTAAGTATTAATTATCCGACCTTGGGGGGACCGAAGGTAGGTCGGATAATTGGAATAGTCGGATGTTCGGATATCACAGTAACCATAAACGTAAGGACAAAATGGTATAGATCATAAAAGATGCAGCTCTTGAAGGCAGAGCCAGTGGTATACGCGAAAGTAAAATTCATACATAAATAAAGCCACAAATCAATGTTTACTAAAAACTTAAAAAAACTAAGTAAAATAAATGGCTAAAACAAGACACAATGTGGTGGTGAAAAAAGTCGGTTGTTTGGACAAGTCGGATGTTTGGAGGTCGGATGTTGGGAATTTGGCTGTAATTAAGGAGGAGGAGGAGGAGGTGTGTGAGAGGGAGGGAAGAGGAAGAGGAGGAGGGGGGAGGAAGAGGAGGAGAATGTTTGTGGCCTTATGTTTCCTCCTTTGCCTTACTTTATATTTAGTCTTATTTTACTTCATCGATTTATTAATATTGTCATAGATATATATTTTTTATTAATTTTCCTTGTCATATTTTATTACTTTATTTGTGTTTGATTTTTGTGTGTGTCTTTGTTTGTCTGTGATCTGCATTTAAATTTTTTTATTTATGTCTTTGGATGACTTTATATATGTGTGTGTCATCATTCATCATAATAAGTCAGTAATCTTTGACGTGTTAATTTATCTTCATTACTTGCGATATTATACTCTTCTTCTTCGGTGCGCTATATACATAAATATAAATCAGTGCCCTATATTCGTCGTAAATCGCTACATCACTGTCGTAAATCGGTGCACTCCATCACTAATATGTCATAAATCGGTGCACTCCATCACTAATATGTCATAAATCGGTGCACTCCATCACTAATATGTCATAAATCGGTGCACTCCATCACTAATGTCATAAATCGGTGCACTCCATCACTAATATGTCATAAATCGGTGCACTCCATCACTAATATGTCATAAATCGGTGCACTCCATCACTAATATGTCATGAATCGGTGCACTCCATCACTAATATGTCATAAATCGGTGCACTCCATCACTAATATGTCATAAATCGGTGCACTCCATCACTAATATGTCATAAATCGGTGCACTCCATCACTAATATGTCATGAATCGGTGCACTCCATCACTAATATGTCATAAATCGGTGCACTCCATCACTAATATGTCATAAATCGGTGCACTCCATCACTAATATGTCATGAATCGGTGCACTCCATCACTAATATGTCATAAATCGGTGCACCATCATACCGTGCCACAATACAGCCTGGATCCCTGTCACCAATGCTTCACTATAACTCATCTGTTAATAATCTCTATACACCATTAATTATGTACCCATACTTTTTACAAGACAATTCTTAATGAATCTCTGTTTTATAAATAATTCTTTTTAGACAGTGGAAACCATTAGAATCAGGCAGGATATTGATGAAAGAGACAGGAACTACCACGTGTAGGTCTCACAGCCTCTTGTAGCTTCCTTATTTTCTTATGTTCTTATGAGTCCCTTATATAAACCTCTTACTATGTTAACCAGTCCCGAAGTATATTGGCCCACACAGCCCTTTTTATATTTTCTTACTGGCATCTATATTGGGACTGGTAATTATGCGGGATTTTTCAATTTGTTGTTACTTCTTTTTTTCCCTTGCCCAGTCCTTTGCGTTGTAAAAAAATAATAATAATAAATATATTTTTTTTAAAGCACACCAAGCTCTCTGTCTGGCCCTGCATAAGGACACGGGAGTTTTTTGGTATACCTTTGTATATAACTTCTCGACTAACTCCCCCTCCTCCCTTTCTCTCTTCCCCAACACTTCTCTCTTACTACACCCCCTACTTCCCTCCCCCCACCATCCACGCCTCCCCCCCCTGCCACCCACGCCTGAGAGAGCGAGAGAGGTGGCCCTGCCCATTCGTCGCTAAGCCCCACCCACTTTTGCAAACCTATAATGGAGAAAAAAATAGCGAAATTTTTAGTACCTTAAGTCATAAGTTTTTAGTACCTTAAGTAAGTGAAGACCTCAGTCATCAGATATCTTTGAAGTAATGTTGTTTTCACTATCAAACATCAGCCATCAGAAATCAGCACATATTCATAGTCAGGAAACACTATATCAGGAGTGAGAAATATTACATCGAGCACCGAAAAAAACAAAAATATTACCTGAGTGTCCCGTCCTTCGCGATGTAAATAAGAGTCTCCCGCCATTCCGATGAGTTTCGTTTTCTTCTTTTAAAATCAATGGCAAACTAATTTAATTTAAAATAGTATAGAAATTATGGCCACTGTATGTTACATCCCCGTGTACGCTATATACTCATCTCACCCTACAGCGAAAAGAAACGTTGTCCTGGCGACTTAAGTGTTATCTACGGTAGTTAACTACCTACCTACCGTAGATAACAGTAAAGTCGCCAGGACAACTTTTTTTTCTGTTTACAGACGTGTGGTGGCGTTAATACTTACATTTCTACATCCATGATTTCAGGAAAGTTAGGTAGAAGGGGCTATCTGGAGAATCTGTGTCATTTTGTGTCTTCATCTGTGTCATATTAGGGCTATAAATGAAGAAATTACAAAAATATCGACAAAGTGGCTACCAACAATAAAGTCGCCATCTAGTGTTTATTTACTGAGTGTCGTACAGCTGTCGTCGTCGCCCGTAAAAAAAACGCGTAGTGAAATTTGAAACGTCTATACTTGCAGATACAAAGCATAAAACAACGCTGAAACAGAGTAGATGATACAGTCATGATATAAACTACTGTGTATCATCTTCAGTGGCACTTAAAAATCAGTAGTAATGCTATAATTCGTAATATATGGCGCCTGGCGACATTAGTGCAGGTGGCGACTTGACTGTTATCTACGGTGGATATTAAACTAATCATTTTTTCAAAGTATTTGCAAGATCAAGATCAAGGCCGTACGCAACATGTAAACAAACCCACCTGTCACAAACGCTTCCTGTCACCCTGTCCTGGGAAGCGTTCCTGGATTTCTCCCCTCCCAGGCCCTCGCCATGTACGAGTGGCCCTTGCTGGTGGTCCTGGCGGTGAGGGTGGCCAGCGTGCCCCTGGTGCAGACCTGGTTTGTGCCGGACGAGTACTGGCAGGCCACCGAGGTTGCTCACGCCATGGCTTTCAGGTACGAGGAAAGACACCGGCAATATTCGCGGTTCTACTACAGTTTAGTACAATACAAGACGTAGTTATAGCTATCCTCAGCTAGTAAATCTGACCATTTGCAGTATTTCTAGCCCCTACATGTAGCATACATGGTAATTCTAACCCCCTATGTAGGTACTCCGTAATGTAGGGGTAGCACGATCGGTTCACAACCGAGAAGGGTAATTATGGAGGAGAGTTTCACGTTCGTTTTCAGAGACACCAACTACTTTTTCTTGGCCTACAATAGGTGCTTGTTCTAATGGTGCTAGTTTTATTTTGCGCAAACCAAAAAAAAAAAATGAAAAAAAAAATGAAACCTAACCTAACCTTATGTTTTAATGAAACCTAACCTAACCTAACCTTACGTTTTAAGAACCTAACTAACCTTAACCAAAATATTTTTTTTTTTTTTTTTTTTGGTTTGCGCAAAATAAAACTAGCACCATTAGAACAAGCACCTATTGTAGGCCAAGAAAAAGTAGTTGGTGTCTCTGAAAACGAACGTGAAACTCTCCTCCATATTAACCCCGAGAAGTTCCGGGTTCGATCCCCGGGCGGAGCGGAAACAGTTGGGCTGTTTCCTTAAAACCCGAGCCCCTGTCCACCCAGCAGTGAATGGGTACCGGGTGTTAGCCGGGGGTTTGTGACCCGCCTCCCGGGGTGCTGGCTTCGGCCAACACTATAAGCACTAGCAGACAGCTCTCTCTCCTCCAAGGAGGAGAGAGAGCTGTCTGGTTACAGTGGAGATCCAGCTCAGCTGCGTCGATAACTGACGAAATTCTTCAAATAAAAATAAAAACAAAAAACAAAAAAAACCCATCAGCCATCGGACATTATTAATAACATAAGGGTGTCTGGGAGGGACGCAGCTCCGACAGTTAGGGTGGACTACGTAACCAATGTCCAGGTTAGGTTAGTGAACTATCAGGGAGATCTTGGTGGTGCAGCTTCCCCTGTTAGGTCAGGTTACGTAACTTATGTCCATGTATTGTATTAAACTGCAGTTTTACCAAAAAAACGCAAATGGAAAAAGTTATACAAAAATATGTTGGGTAAAAATGGACGAGGACTGCGCGGTCATTTTCTGAGACACTGACTAATTTTTCCTGGTCAAGAATTTGTGCTTTTTCAGATGGATTTTTTTTCCGTAATCCGTAGAAAAGTGTTTGGTTAAAACTTATAAAAGTCCTTTCCTGCCCTTATTATAATGTTTAGGGTAGGACTCTGAAAAATAAAAATGGATCTTGCCAAAATACTATGATCAGATTTATTAAAACCTATCAGAAAAAAATAATGTTTCCCTCTCTAACTCTCTAATTACTCTAATTATTAAAATTGTAGTTTCAAAAGTGTTCAATACAGGCCCCAAATAATCTTTTGTTCTTTTCTTGTAGCTATATTGTTTGGGCTGTGGTTAGGAAGATTGTAACTATGTATTTCAAGGCATCAGCTCAAGGGTGTGAAAGTTATATTTATGTCGCAAAAGACACCCAATTCCATACAAGATACCAGGAATTTTTGCTCCAGAGTAGGTCATGTCTTTCCATATGTTTATGATTTTCCTTTTGCCCCTGTGATGACTGTGTGTGTTGCAGGTATGGGTACAAGACCTGGGAGTGGAGGGAAGGCATACGAGGGGCCCTCTACCCAGCTTCATTTGCTGCACTCTTCAAGGTGATGTTCTTCCTTGGGGCCGACACTCCAGCACTCCTGGTGAGTCACGGAGCAGAGCAAGCAAATCAAAGTAATATGTAGATAAAACCTTACTTCACACAGTTATATACTACATTGAACATGAATGATGGAGACAGTTTTCTAGTTACTTAGTTACTCTTCCTATTATTTTCAGATGTACCCTTTTCCAGATTCATATTCCAAGATTACTTCATGCCGTAGCTTTTGCCATTGGGGACTACCACATCTGGAAGCTCTCTAAATCCCTCTATGGCAGTGCTTCAGCTGGATGGACAGTAGTGTGCCTTTCTACAGCCTGGTTCTTGAGTTACTGCGCCCCACGCACTCTCACCTCCTGTGTGGAACAGTGCTTCTGGCTGTAGCCTTCAGTCACTACCCATGGCGGAGGGAGAGAGGTCAGTGGAGACAGTGTTAACAGTCTGTCATGAATGATGCATGAATGATATTTATTTGTAAATAACTTTTTGGTATGATTCGTTGACCTGTCACAGATCAGATTGTATAAGTGTGTACTCGTAGATTGTTTTTCTCGAAGTGCATGACAAATTAAGATGTTGTGGCCACTTTGAAGCAGTCTGGAGCTAAAGCTGGAACATTCAGTCAAACTCCATAGACAATAACCCTTTTGAATATATCCCTGAATGTTGCTGACTGGTGTCTTATTGCTGCGTACAGGTCATCATTACATAGCTGTCTGAATAGTGACTAGATTAGGGATAAGTTTGATGTTTGATAAATGACATCAAGTTTTGAAATCCCTCACTCAAAGATCAGGATTTAAGTTTTGTTTTGACAACCTGAATGTTTAATAAATCAATAGTCTGAGGACTATTCATCTACGTATTTATATATTTTCTCTAAGTCAAGCATGTCTTTATAAGTACAGCAGGTTGCCACTAAATCTTGATTAGCCTTTTTTTAATGTTCTTTCTTCTGAACAGACAGCCCTAGTGCCAAGTACCTGTGGCCAGTAGGCTTGGCATGTGCTATCAGGCCCACAGCTGCGGTGCCCTTCCTGCCCCTGGCTGTGCGGCACCTGTGCCACTCCTCCTGCAGGGGCCGGCTGCTGCTGCACTACTCACTAATCACGTATGTTACCTATACAAGGGCATTACTAGGGGATGGCATTGATGGTGTTGTCTGCATGATTTTCTTTCATTATGAACTAACTGTCACAACTTGTTAATTGTTAAAGGACCAAGTGGTGATACACACATCTTATACGTATACCTGCTTCTTGGTGGCTGAAGTGATTACCACACGGACACACCTTTGACATTCTTTTATGATGTGCTTGTAGGAAACAATGAAGATCCAACGCTATCACTGTAATGAATAGTGGTGGACCGAATGTTGATACTGTAATTCCATATTTGCGTAAATGTGTTCACTCGTCTAAATCTCTCCATTGCAGCCCATCATCCATAACTCTTCATTTAAAAGTATTGTCACGGCTATTTCAGGACAGTAATCGTGGCGGTGACGGTGGGTGTGGACAGCTGGTATTATGGCGAGCTGGTAGTGGTGCCTTGGAGGTTTGTTCATTTCAACGTAGTGACGGGACTCTCCTCACACTACGGCATCCTCCCTTGGCACTGGTACTTAAGCCAAGGGTTGCCGGCCACACTCACCACCCACGTGCTGCCCCTGGTCGCGGCCTTGGTGTCTCAGCCCTCCAGACACAGGGACCTGCTGCCTGTTATCCTCTGGTCACTCCTTGTTTACAGGTGTGTGGATGGGTAGGTGTGAGTATTGTTTATAGCCAGTGTGTGAGTTTCATAAAGAAGTCGTGAAGAATTCTATCATATATAGGATTCATAATTTGATGAAAAGATGCATTTATGTACATGGATAATTGTTTGAAATTGCTGGTTGTTATTATTTATTCTTTGTATCTTTACTGTATCATATATATTTATAGTTATTTATTTACATATTTATTTATTTATTGCTATTTTTTTTGTTTTACATCAACTCCTGGGCTCACACAGAATAAATAGCTGGTTGTTATTATTTATTTTATGGATCTTTACGGTATCATATTATATTTATAATTATCTATGTATTTATTTTTTAATTATTATTATTTTTTGTTACATCCACTCATGGACTCACACATCACCAGCTGTCTCGGTCACAAGGAGTTCCGCTTCCTGCTGCCGCTGCTGCCGCTGTGTCTGTGTATTGCCGGCGACCATATTGCCTTCCACCTTGCTGCACACGCCAAGAAAACAGGCGACTCTTCACGGCTCAGGTATAAGGTCAAGGGGTCAGGGGACTTTGTGATGGAATAAAGGTCATTGTAGTTTGTGGGTTTTAAAAATGCTCTTAACTGTAGGATATTTTAACTGTTGTGTAACTGTAAGGATATCTTCTTTTCATGTCAAGAACAAATTTGATATATTAAAAAAAAACTTCACATCCCTAGTATTTCAATATGCATTGCAAAATCAGTAGGCAGAATATATAATTGTACATGAATCAAGCAGTTCCTCATCATCATAAGAACATTAGAAAATAAGGAAGCTACAAGAGGCCGCGAGACCTACACGTGGTAGTTCCTGTTACTTAACACTACCTACATCCACCTTACATCCCCATCCATGAAATGATCTAGCCTCCTTTTAAAGCTCCCTATTGACTCCGCACTAACTACCGGATGATCATTACTTCTTCAGGAGGACAGTGGTCTTCTTGGTGCTCCTGATCCCCAACCTCACAGCCCTCGTGTACCTTGGCCTCATCCATCAGCGAGGGCCCCTGGACACCATGCAGATTCTACGGCAGGAAATAGAAGTCAATCCACGGGCCAGTATTCTCTTCCTGATGCCGTGTCACTCCACTCCCTATTACAGGTGTGTGGAAGGCTTCTGTACGGTGTGCATGTGGGTGGAGACTTGGTGTGGTAAAAAGGGGGGTTTTAGGGTGGAAAATGATTGGAAGTCATCATCAGGTAGTTAGCGCTGTCAATAGGGAGTTTTAAAAGGTTAGACAATTTCATGGATGGGGATGAAAGGTGGATGTAGGTAGTGTTAAGTAACAGGAACTACCACGTGTAGGTCTCATGGCCTCTTGTAGCTTCCTTATTTTCTTATGTTCTTATGTGTGTAGGTATGCATGTAGTAGGGACTTGTAGATGAGACATGCACTTGTCATGTATAAATGTACGAGAATATGCACTCGTGTTGTGACTTTTTGGTATATTATAAGAACATAAGACAATAAGGAAGCTACAATATCACAGAAGGAATGAGGACAAACAGTGATTGTAATCTTATGTGCAAAGAATAATAATGATAATACAGTAAAACCTCTCGTATTCGGACCCTCATTTTTCGGACTTTAGACATTATTCGGAGCTTCATTTTTTTTTTTTTTTTTTTTTTTTAAGGGGTCGAAATGTCCTAGCTATATACGCCTAGAACTTCTTTTTTTTTCTTTTTTTTCAGGGGTCGAAATTTCCTAGCTACATGTATACATTAAACACCTAGATTTTTTATTATTATTATTTTTTTTTTTTATACATATCCCCCCATATATAATCCCCCCATTATTCGGATCCTTGCATTACTCGGACCACTCCTTGGCCCAATTAGTCCGAATATGAGAGGTTTTACTGTAATTCAAAATCTTCGTACAACATCCTCATGAGCCCCTTTCCTCGCCAGCCACCTCCATAGTAACGTTACCATGCGCTTCCTGACCTGTGAACCCAACCTGAAATTCGAGGCTCACTATATGGATGAAGCAGACCTCTTTGAGAAGGACCCTCACGCCTGGTTGCAGCAAGAGTTGGGAGCCAGCAGCCAGTCTTTCCAGAGGCCTTTTCAACCCGTCAAGATGAAGGAAGGAACTTGGGAGAGGAAAATCATGGGTCTGGAAACATGGTAAATGAGAGAAGAAAGATCAAGGGAAATGAGAGAGAAGGGAAGGAAAGTCTGGCTGGAGGGATGATTGGAAATGGAAAGGAGGAAAGAGATGTGGCAGTAGAAGAATGGAAAACAGGAGGGTAAAAGTATTGGGATATCAATTTGGTAAAGTAGAATCTGAAAAGGAAATGGGAACAGATGGAATCAGAATATCAATAGGAGACACGTTAACTCCCTTAATAGAAATGAAGAGAGAAAAGCAAAGTTACGGGTAGAGAGCAAAAAACCATTGGCCAGTAACATAGGAGCGATCCCATGAGAGGCAGGACAGCAAGTAAAGTATTAGGAAGTGAAGAGAGAGACGAAAAAGAGATGAAATATGGCATGACAAAAAGATCTACCATTGATTATCCATCCCATATTGTAATGTTTAGTATCCTGAAGGACAAGTTGGAGGACTTTCTCAATAAGCACCATTACCACCTGTGCCACCAGCTATTCCACTCGCATACAAACGATGGCAGAAGAAGCCAGCACATTCACATTTACTGTTGGCGACCAATAACACTCCAAACTTGAACACTTGTATTGAGGAGTGCCATTAACGCCCGTGATTCATGTGATGGGGTGTGTTAGTGCCTCTGTGCTGCTTGCTGTGGCATTGTAACTTATTCATGTGATTGGGTGGCCAGTGTAATGCGGTATTTAAGCTGAAAGGCTGTGAGTGACTCAGTAGTATTTTATGGTTTTATGTATGTGTGTGTGTGAAGGACATATATGTATTTAATAAACATAATTCATAGAAATAGTGCTATATCCTCAATGTGGCATGGAAAGGCAAGCTAAGCAAGCATCGCTGCATACCAGATATAAATAAGCCCAGTGGTTAGATATGAGCCATAAGCTGTCCCATTATCGCGCATGCGCAGTAACGGCTTTTATCAGGGCAGCTTATTTCTCGCGCCACTGTCACTATTATTTCGGTTATCTTTTCAAGCTAAAAGAGATTTTTTTTTTTTTTAGTTATTGTATCAAGCTAAATATAATTAAGAAAGTAAGAAGCTTAAATTCAGATTCTTCAGGGTAATGATTTTAATAGAACCATTATTATAATGTATCAACAACAAAAGTTGGTGAAATTTGCTGAAAATTCATGATGTTTGTCTTCTGACGTGAAGATCTGGCAACACTGGTGTGCGGGTACTGGGGGAGTCTGCTGTCAGCTGCAGGGTTACGTCATGCTAAACTTGTAAGGTTTATCATTGACTATTATTTAGTATCATGTGTCTGCATTGTGTCTGGCTTTGGAATCAGTATTTTTGGCATTAAATCAATCAATCCAAGCTCGTAAGAATAGAAATAAAAATTTGGAATCAGTGTTTACAGGATCACGCCAATAATTCAACATTGATGGGCTAGTAAAGTTTCACGCCAATAATTCAACTTTGATGGACTAGTAAAGTTTCACGCCAATAATTGAACTTTGATGGGCTAGTAAAGTTTCACGCCAATAATTCAACTTTGATGGGCTAGTAAAGTTTCACGCCAATAATTCAACATTGATGGGCTAGTAAAGTTTCACGCCAATAATTCAACTTTGATGGGCTAGGTAGTAAAGTTTCACGCCAATAATTCAACTTTGATGGGCTAGTAAAGTTTCACGCCAATAATTCAACATTGATGGGCTAGTAAAGTTTCACGCCAATAATTCAACTTTGATGGGCTAGTAAAGTTTCACGCCAATAATTCAACTTTGATGGGCTAGGTAGTAAAGTTTCACGCCAATAATTGAACTTTGATGGGCTAGGTAGTAAAGTTTCACGCCAATAATTCAACTGATGGGCTAGGTAGTAAAGTTTCACGCCAATAATTCAACTTTGATGGGCTAGGTAGTAAAGTTTCACGCCAATAATTCAACTTTGATGGGCTAGGTAGTAAAGTTTCACGCCAATAATTCAACTTTGATGGGCTAGTAAAGTGCGCGATAAGTCAACATTGATGGTCTAGTAGTTTTCACGCAAAACTTCCTTGTGGCTGTAAGTTCAGCCAAGTATTCACTTGGATGGCTAGTATTCACGATGTTCACTTTGATGGGCAAGTCATGATAGTCCAGTAGTGGTCAAAATGAGTATCAAGTCATGATAGTATGTCATGGTAGCAAGTCATGATAGTATAGTCATGTAGCAAGTCATGATAGTATGTCATGGTAGCAAGTCATGATATATGTCATGGTGCAAGTCATGATAGTATGTCATGTAGCAAGTCATGATAGTAGTATGGTAGCAAGTCATGATAGTAGTCAGGTAGCAAGTCATGATAGTATGTCATGGTAGCAAGTCATGATAGTATGTCATGGTAGCAAGTCATGATAGTATGTCATGGTAGCAAGTCATGATAGTATGTCATGGTAGCAAGTCATGATAGTATGTCATGGTAGCAAGTCATGATAGTATGTCATGGTAGCAAGTCATGATAGTATGTCATGGTAGCAAGTCATGATAGTATGTCATGGTAGCAAGTCATGATAGTATGTCATGGTAGCAAGTCATGATAGTATAGTATATATACATGTTATTCCTTTAGCGAAACTTTACGTTCTTCACTGGTGCCTGGACTGAAGTTTGTGTTACCGTAGATAACACTAAAGTCGCCAGTCACTTGCCACTGCACTAATGTCGCCAGGCACAATATATTACGAATTTTAGTATCACCACAGACTTTTATGTGCCACAAAAGACATGTAGTGTGATGTACATAATATAAACTACTGTGCATGTGTCTTCAGTGGCACATAAAAGTCTGTGGTGGTGCTAAAATTCGTAATATATTGTGCCTGGCGACATTAGTGAAGTGGCAAGTGACTGGCGAATATAGTGTTATCTACGGTAGGTTGTATTTGCCATCTGAATAACTTAACTTATTTATTTAAAGATAACACATTACCGCGCGTGGAAGTAAACAAGCCGTGAGAGTATACAATGTTTTTTATGGAGGTATGCATTCACTAGTACTCGCTACAATATATCTCCATCAGTTCAAGTATTTCATGGTCCTCCTAGCGCCTCGTAGTGTAGCTACACAGAAAGCATGGTCGGTGTACCTCGTGGTGTTGTATTAGGAACGATACTTTTATTTTATTTTCTTTCCGACTAATAAGTATTTCAAGATTTCAATAGATTCTTTCGGATAATTTATAGTTTCACCCAACCAACGATTTTCTGATGCGCCTTATGTTTTTCTGGTGTGTTTTTATGTGCTTTGAATGAATCTGCTAACCGTTTCTGTCGCAATTTTTTTTTTTTTTTTATTTTTTTTAAGGTAGATAAAGGTTTTTTTTTTTTTTTTTTTTTCTTTTAGTTAGGTAAAGGTTAGGTTAGGTATAGGTTAGGTTAGGTTAGATATGGGTTAGGTATTGGTAAAGGTTAGGTTAGGTTCATTTTTTTTTTTTTTTTTTTTTTTTATTTGCCAAAAAAAAAAAAAAAAAAAAAAAAAAAAAATTGCGACAGAAACGGTTAGCAGATTTATTCAAAACACATTAAAACACACCAGAAAAACATAAGGCGCATCAGAAAATCGTTGGTTGGGTGAAACTATAAATTGACCGATTCTTTCCACCTAAACAGTTATCTACAAGGGTTGAGTTTAAGGCCCAGTGTTTTCTTTTCTTCTGTATTACTTCCTCTCCTCTGTTTGTTTGTTTGTTTATTTCCTTGTTTCTCACTTTTTTTTCCTTGCATTCTTTCTTTTCTTTATTCTTTCTTTCATAATCTCTTAATTTAATTCTTTCTTTCTTTCTTTTGACGAACTGACATAGAATACCGTGTAAATAATGTATATTAACAACAACATTATTTCAGTTCACACTTACCTCTCGCCGGTTTTAGCGCCTCATATATTTTGTACAAGGTAACATTGAGGTGAAACAAGTCATACTTTTCCAGAATTTTAGTCGTGGGTCACAATGTATATGTTGGTGGTATATTTTATTCAGGTTGCTTCTGCCAATACTGTAAACACGTGTGTCTGATGCCTTTCACAGAGAGAGATTGCAGCCTTTTCCTGACGACAGTTGCCTGTCTTTATAGTTTATCAGTACGAAAATACTCAACAGCCATAATATAAATATATACGTATATATGAATACCTTAATATTGACTGAAAATAATGAATCAGAGTGCACGTAACAAGTTGATGTACCACCGTATGTATTTGGCACAAGGCGAATATTTAGTCCCCTTATCGACTCCACCTCAGCTGCCGAAACATCTGAAGTGAAGCCCCGGAGGTAGCCAAAACAATGTTACAATGGGACCTCGAAGAACGACATCAACAAGAGGACAACATGCAAGTTTAAAAATTGTTCGAGTAAATTCTTGCAGATCAAACAATATTTAGATGCAACAATGTTTCCTCCGAAGTCCTACACATTGCAGATTATATCCCGAGGGCTACTGTTGCTTCGTTACGGGTCCCAAGAGAGCGAGCGTACCAAGCGGTTTTTTTTTTCTCTCTCTCTCTCTCTCTCTCTCTCTCTCTCTCTCTCTCTCTCTCTCTCTCTCTCTCTTCTCTCTCTTCTCTCTCTCTCTCTCTCTCTCTCTCTCTCTCTCTCCTCTCTCTCTCTCTCTCTCTCTCTCTCTCTCTCTCTCTCTCTCTCTCTCTCTCTCTCTCTCTCTCTCTCTCTCTCTCTCTCTCTCTCTCTCTTGTCAGAAGGCCTTCCTTGTCAGAAAAGACTTCCTTGTTCAGGAAGGCACAGGTGAGGCGGATGACAGTGTCGTGAGGGGTGGACGCTCGCCGCCGCCAGCAGGGTTCCTAATATGTTGTCATGGTTTGATCACTGTTGTGTTATGTTGGTCTTGTGGTAATATGATTTGATATAGACATTATGAATCTCTACCACTACCACAAACATCAAATTGGTGTTCAGTATTGTCTCCGTAGTACCTATAGGCGACCTACTGATATATCAACACCAAGGCCGCGAGAGAGAGATATTCTATTCCCTTAGCCTCGATATCAACCACGACAAAAGTATCTGGCGTATGTATCCAGGGAAGAATATGGAGTGCGTGGAGGGGAGGGCCGCCTTATCTACTTAGCTAACCAATTTTCGCGCAGTTAAAGTATGTAGCTAATATTCTTGAAATCAGTGGTTTACGACTTACGCTCGACTTTTTCAGAATTTATCATCAGGCAATATTTACATGTTATTGTCAATTATTTGGAGTCCTATGGTTAATTAAAAAGTAAAATGGGATAATTTATAGTTTCACCCAACCAACGATTTTCTGATGCGCCTTATGTTTTTCTGGTGTGTTTTTATGTGTTTTGAATGAATCTGCTAACCGTTTCTGTCGCAATATTTTTTTTAATTTTTTTTTTTTTAGGTAGATCAGGTTAATTTTTTTTTTTTTATATATAGTTAGGTAAAGGTTAGGTTAGGTATAGGTTAGGTTAGGTTTAGGTTCATTTTTTTTTTTTTTTTGTCACTTGCAAAAAAAGAAAAAAAAGAAAAAAATTGCGACAGAAACGGTTAGCAGTCATTCAAAACACATAAAAACACACCAGAAAAACATAAGGCGCATCAGAAAATCGTTGGTTGGGTGAAACTATAAATTGACCATAAAATGATACGCAGTGTGCAGCGCGGAGGTTTGAACTGATTTATTTTGTGGTGAAGCATCTCGCTTGCACAACAACAACAACAAAAATGGTATGACACACGCGGATGAGGGCGCCCGGCCGACACAAGTGTAGCTCGTTAGTTCACAAGAGTTAATTATTGCAATGTTTCGGCCGCTCGCCACGACCTGCCGGGGGATTGTGCTGTGCCGATCAGGTCAGTGGTGTGTCTGTGTTTGCCTTTATCATATGTATTGATGGAAAAAAATACGATGTTTAGCATAACCAGATTTCTATTGAGATTAAAGCCGAGAACCCCTCCCCCCTCTCTCTCTCTCTCTCTCTCTCTCTCTAAAGCCGAGAACCCCCCCTCTCTCTCTCTCTCTCCTCTCTCTCTCTCTCTCTCTCCTCTCTCTCTCCTCTCTCTCTCTCTCTCTCTCTCTCTCTCTCTCTCTCTCTTCTCTCTCTCTCTCTCTCTCTAAAGCCGAGAACCCCCCCTCTCTCTCTCTCTCTCTCTCTCTCTCTCTCTCTCTCTCCTCTCTCTCCTCTCTCTCTCTCTCTCTCTCTCTCTCTCTCTCTCTCTCTCCCCTCTCTCTCTCTCTCTCTCTAAGCTAGCCCCCCCCTCTCTCTCTCTCTCTCTCTCTCTCTCTCTCAGCTCTCTCTCTCTCTTCTCTCTCGCTCTCTCTCCCTCTCTCTCCTTCTCTCTCTCTCTCTCTCTCTCTCAAACTCTTCTCTCTCTCTCTCTCTCTCTCTCTCTCTCTCTCTCTCTCTCTCTCTCTCTCTCTCTCTCTCTCTCTCTCTCATTGATCTCTGCAATGAAGGTAATGAAAAAAACACACTTGGTAGAACTAATGAAATATGTCCTGCAATTATGCGAATAAGACTAAAGGTGGAGATGTGGTCTCTCTCTCTCTCTCTCTCTCTCTCTCTCTCTCTCTCTCTCTCCTTCTCTCTCTCTCTCTCTCTCTCTCTCTCTCTCTCTCTCTCCTCTCTCTCTCTCTCTCTCTCTCTCTTCAGTAATATTACTTATACAGGCAATGATGTAAAAGGGAAATTGTATGATGGCGAAGATGGTAATCATGTTATTGTCAATATTAATTTTTGACAGGAAAAGGAAGTACGTACATGTCTCTCTCTCTCTCTCTCTCTTCTCTCTCTCTCTCTCTCTCTCTCTCTCTCTCTCTCTCTCTCTCTCTCTCTCTCTCTCTCTCTCACACTTTAGCAATAGCAGAATCGCCCCTTTCGCCTTCCCCTCATAAGATACAAAGCCAATAAGACGGATAATCAGAATAGGGCGATTTCCATTAAAGACAGGATCGGAATTTTCACCATCACTGCCACTCCGGGAGAAGGCTTGGCGTGGGGGCGTGAAGGAGTGCGGTGGGGCTTATGCAACGCAGGGGGCGCTATTGATACCGTGGGGATTAGGGTGGTAATGGGCGATTGCGTATACATTGTCCGCAAGGGTGTGGGCAATATGGGCCAGAGGGAAGGAAGGAAGGAAGGAAGGAAGGAAGGGGTTAGTGAGTATAGAGAGAAAAGGAAAGAAGAAGGAACAGTGGGTATGTGTATATGAAGGTTCTTTTGATATTTTGTGGTGTCTTGTTTCTCCTCTGTGTGTCTGTCTGTGTGTGTCTCTATCTTTCTCTCTCTCTCTCTCTCTCTCTCTCTCTCTCTTCTCTCTCTCTCTCTCTCTCTCTTTATGTCTGTTTGTTCTGTATTTCTCTACTCTCTTCTTCTTTCTGTCTTTCTGTCCCTGGTCTGTTCCCCCCCCCCCCCTTGTCTGTCTGTCTGTTCTGTCTGTCTCTCTCTCTCTCTCTCTCTCTCTCTCTCTCTCTCTCTCTCTCTCTCTCTCTCTCTCTCTCTCTCTCTCTCTCTCTCGTATCTTGAGTGGAATCTTCTCTAAATAATCTTAAAATATAGTTCGTGTTATCCCTTTTTTTCAGTACCATTAATTATTATTATTGTTATTTGAAAGTTAAATACGTGGCGAGTGTGTTAATAA
Organism: Chionoecetes opilio; assembly: GCA_016584305.1. Lineage (NCBI taxonomy): Eukaryota > Metazoa > Arthropoda > Malacostraca > Decapoda > Majidae > Chionoecetes > Chionoecetes opilio. The sequence goes on from JACEEZ010020758.1 coordinate 115,837, forward strand.
TTCTCTCCTCAGCCACTTTCTCTCCCCACCCGCCACACAAACAACCATTATTTCTCACCTACAGTCTATTTTTTTTAATGAGGCCAAAAATCCTGCCCCCTTGCTGCTTACTGACTAATATTTGATGCCAGGAGAAGGGAATACAACGCTTCTTCTTAATTTCAGTTGTATTTTATCACAGTTAACCATAGTATCAGGTAAACAGAGGCATCATTTTAACCAGGAGAAGGGAATACTACGCTTCTTCTTAATTTCAGTTGTATTTTATCATAGGTATCCATAGTATCAGGTAAACACAGGCATCATTTTAACCAGGAGAAGGGAATACAACGCTTCTTCTTAATTTCAGTTGTATTTTATCACAGTTAACCATAGTATCAGGTAAACACAGGCATCATTTTAACCAGGAGAAGGGAATACAACGCTTCTTCTTAATTTCAGTTGTATTTTATCACAGTTAACCATAGTATCAGTTAAACAGAGGCATCATTTTAACCAGGAGAAGGGAATACAACGCTTCTTCTTAATTTCAGTTGTATTTTATCATAGTTAACCATAGTATCAGGTAAACACAGGCATCATTTTAACCAGGAGAAGGGAATACAACGCTTCTTCTTAATTTCAGTTGTATTTTTATAGTTAACCATAGTATCAGGTAAACACAGGCATCATTTTAACCAGAGAGGGAATACAACGCTTCTTCTTAATTTCAGTTGTATTTTATCAGATTAACCATAGTATCAAGTAAACACAGGCATCATTTTAACCAGGAGAAGGGAATACAACGCTTCTTCTTAATTTCAGTTGTATTTTATCACAGTTCACCATAGTATCAGGTAAACACAGGCATCATTTTAACCAGGAGAAGGGAATACAACGCTTCTTCTTAATTTCAGTTGTATTTTATCACAGTTCACCATAGTATCAGGTAAACACAGGCATCATTTTAACCAGGAGAAGGGAATACAACGCTTCTTCTTAATTTCAGTTGTATTTTATCAGAGTTAACCATAGTATCAGGTAAACATAGGCATCATTTTAACCAGGAGAAGGGAATACAACGCTTCTTCTTAATTTCAGTTGTATTTTATCACAGTTCACCATAGTATCAGGTAAACAGAGGCATCATTTTCAGCATGAGACCTTAAGATAACATGAAATTTTTGCCTTGTTAAAAATAATAGACTATAGTTCGGAGTTGAGTGGTGACAGGCAGCTTCAGTATGTAGCAATCACCTGGCCAGTCTATACCGCGTGACCTGTAGAGACAAGTATGGTGCAATACTTGTCCCTTAATCAAGCTACATTTTGTCTGCTGCTTCATTAAGGGCTGTTTTTGATGCTTAATTGGTTTGCAGTTACTTTTTTTCCTTCCTCTTACATACACACACACACACACACACAACACACACACACACACACACACACACACACACACACACACACACACACACACACACACAGACAGACACACACGCGCTCTCTCTCTTTTTCTCTCTCGCGTTCTCTTTCTCTCGTTCTCTCTCTCTCTCTCGCGTTCTCTCTCTCTATCTCTCTCTCTCTCTCTCTCTCTCTCTCTCTCTCTCTCTCTCTCTCTCTCTCTTATGTCTGTCTGTCTGTCTCTCTGTATGTCTGTCTCTCTCTGTCTGTCTCTGTCTGTCTCTGTCTGTCTGTCTGTCTCTCTGTCTGTCTTTCTGTCTGTCTCTCTCTGTCTGTCTGTCTGTCTCTCTCTGTCTGTCTGTCTCTCTCTCTCTCTCTCTCTCTCTCTCTCTCTCTCTCTCTCTCTCTCTCTCTCTCTCTCTTCTTCTCTCCCTCACCTCTTTGATGCTGTTTGGCGTGGATATATTGTGTGTTGCTGTCAATCTACACCTATAACACCACTCTTCCCTTTCTTTTGTTCTCATCTACATGGTGTATATATAACTAACTACACTTGTATATGACCACACCATCATGTCAGCGTAGTCTTTGATCATGTATATAGTCGATGAATAATTAAATAATCAATCAGTTCTTTATTCGTACCATACGTATATCTTTTTTGACCCCCTTCTCTCACTCTCTCTCTCTCTTTCTCTCTCCCAACAGGCATTGAAAGTGGGAAGTGATTTAAGGCAAGCGAAGACATCAAAGGCTACAAAGAGAAGTGAGTGTAATGCGTGAGTTATTTTTACTGCGTGCGAGTGAAATGACAAGTTGACATGTGCGAGAGGCGGTGACGAGGAGGAAGAGGTAAATATAACATGTGGAACAAAACTACTACCTCTATTACTACTCCTACTGCTACTACTAGATGGAGAAAGGTATGTCTGTCTCTCTCTGTCTGTCTCTCTGTCTGTCTCTGTCTGTCTGTCTCTGTCTGTCTGTCTGTCTCTCTCTGTCTCTGTCTGTCCCTCTCTCTCTCTCTCTCTCTCTGTACGTGCTTCAGTCTATCAATAATTCACTGTATACTTATCTAGATCAATTGACTTTTAATAGGTAAAGGTAAAGATGGGAGCATACGCTAAGCTGCGCGTGGCATGCGGTGCTCATCTCCGTGGCATTAGCCCTTAGAGCCTGTGGTGGGTGAGGACCCGTTACCCCGGGACACAGGGCTAGTGTGACTCCCGGGTTACCACAGTTACCTTCCCCAGGTTACCCCAGCTACCCATTTATCAACCCCGAAAGGAAGTAAGAACAGCTGGGTAGGCTGGTCACCGACTTGCCCTGGCCCGGGATCGAACCAGGGCCCGCAGATTCGAAGCCAGGCACGCTAGCCACTGCACCACAGAGGCGACTTTTAATAGATGGATATTAATAGGTGGATGGATATTGACTTGAGACTTTGTGATAGACAGTCAGTTAGTCTTGATATTTATGTTGTTGTTTTCATGTATTGGGCCTTGTTAAGATTTCATGCTTATGTTGTTGTTTTCATGTATTAGGCCTTGTTAAGATTTCATGTTTATGGTGCTGCCTGATAGCAGTGGTGGTGGATTTTATGGCTTCCTCAGACACTGTATCTCTACCCGACGTTGTTATTGTTGTTATTATTATTATTATTGTTGTTGTTGTTGTTGTTGTTGTTGTTGTTGTTGTTGTTGTTGTTGTTGTTGTTGTTGTTGTTGTTGTTGTTGTGGCTGTTGTTGTTGTAGTTGTTGTTGTTATTATTATTTTATTACTATTCTCATTATTTTTATTAATATTATTGTTATTATCATTATCATTGCTATTATTGTTATCATAATTATCATTACTATTACTCCTTCTTCTTCTCCTCCTCCTCCTACTACTATTACTCCTCCTCCTCCTCCTCCTCCTCCTCCTCCTCCTCCTCTCCTCCTCCTCCTCCTCCTCCTCCTTCTCCTCCTCTTCCTCCTCCTCCTCACCTTCCTACTTACTGTCTTGTGTGAGCCAAAGTAACATCCTAAAAAGTTACGCAAAGAACGGATATTGTTCCCTTTAAATTTACGCTTATGAACTATTTGACCCTTTTATATTCCCCCTCTCGTGTGCGTTCGACAGGGGCACTCAGGTAAGGAAGAGAGAGAGAGAGAGAGAGAGAGAGAGAGAGAGAGAGAGAGAGAGAGAGAGAGAGAGAGAGAGAGAGAGAGAGAGAGAGAGAGAGAGAGAGAGAGAGAGAGAGAGAGAGAGAGGAGAGAGAGAGGAGAGAGAGAGAGAGAGAGAGAGAGAGAGAGAGAGAGAGAGAGAGAGAGAGAGAGAGAGAGAGAGAGAGATCTTATTCTATAGCCATCTTATTGTTCAGGTATATAGTTTCATTCTCCTAAATTGACCTGTAATGATAAAGATACTGAGAAAAGGGAATTAGGAAGAGGAAGAGGAGAGGAGGGAGGATGAAAGGGAGGAAAAAAGGAGTAAGGGAATTAGGAAGGAAAGGGAAGGAAACAATAATAATAAGGTAACTTTAAAAAAAAAAAAAAAAAACTAAAAAAAAAAAAAAAAAAAAACTAAAAAAAAAAAAAAAAAACCACAACAACATTAGAGGTAGGAGGAAATTTATCGAATAACTTATCGAAAATAAAGGAAGAAGAGGAAACAGGGGAGAGAAATAACAATAGAAATAGAGTAAAAAGTAAGAAATTGAATACGATGGGAATTGTAAAGAGAAAATGAGACACAAGATGGAGGAAAGAAAGAGGAGGAGGAGGAGGAGGAGGAGGAGGAGGAGGTGGAGGAGGAGGAGGAGGAGTAGGTGGAGGAGGAGGAGGAGGAGGAGGAGGAGGAGGAGGAGGAGGAGGAGGAGGAGGAGGAGGTGGAGGAGGGGAGGAGTAGGAGGAGGAGGAGGAGGTGGAGGAGAGGTGGAGGAGGGGGAGGAGGAGGAGAAGGAGGAGTAGGAAGAGGGGGGAAGGAGGAGGAGGTGGAGGGGGTGGAGGGGTTGGATGAAATAGAAGGAGATGTGGATAGGGTAGGGCCGGGTAGATTTAAGGAGGAGGAGGAGGAGGAGGAGGAGGAGGAGGAGAGGAGGAGGAGGAGGAGGAAGGGCGAGATATGGAGGAAGCAGAACGAAGATAAATGCATGAGTGAGTGACCTTGTAAAAGTCAACCCAGGGGAGTAGGTCATAAATACTAGCCGCCAATGAGGTCAGGTCACACGAGGTCGCCTGCTCCTGCCTGACTAAGAGTGCCAATATCCGGGCAGGTACACGAGGCCTCTTACCTGTGATATATTACAGGTGTGTGGCTTGTGGCTTGTGGCTTGTGGCGCAGGGAAAGGGTAAAGTGGGGAGGCAGATAAAAGGTGATTGTAATGGTTAACTAATAGGTATAATGGAGGCAGATAAAAGGTGATTGTAATGGTTAGCTAATAGGTATAATGGAGGCAGATAAAAGGTGATTGTAATGGTTAGCTAATAGGTATAAATGGAGCAGATAAAAGGTGATTGTAATGGTTAACTAATAGGTATGATGGAGGCAGATAAAAGGTGATTGTAATGGTTAACTAATAGGTATTATGGAGGCAGATAAAAGGTGATTGTAATGGTTAGCTAATAGGTATAATGGAGGCAGATAAAAGGTGATTGTAATGGTTAACTAATAGGTATGATGGAGGCAGATAAAAGGTGATTGTAATGGTTAGCTAATAGGTATAATGGAGGCAGATAAAAGGTGATTGTAATGGTTAACTAATAGGTATAATGGAGGCAGATAAAAGGTGATTGTAATGGTTAACTAATAGGTATAATGGAGGCAGATAAAAGGTGATTGTAATGGTTAACTAATAGGTATAATAGAGGCAGATAAAAGGTGATTGTAATGGTTAACTAATAGGTATAATAGAGGCAGATAAAAGGTGATTGTAATGGTTAACTAATAGGTATTATGGAGGCAGATAAAAGGTGATTGTAATGGTTAACTAATAGGTATAATAGAGGCAGATAAAAGGTAATTGTAATGGTTAACTAATAGGTATAATGGAGGCAGATAAAAGGTGATTGTAATGGTTAACTAATAGGTATGATGGAGGCAGATAAAAGGTGATTGTAATGGTTAGCTAATAGGTATAATGGAGGCAGATAAAAGGTGATTGTAATGGTTAACTAATAGGTATAATGGAGGCAGATAAAAGGTGATTGTAATGGTTAGCTAATAGGTATAATGGAGGCAGATAAAAGGTGATTGTAATGGTTAACTAATAGGTATAATGGAGGCAGATAAAAGGTGATTGTAATGGTTAACTAATAGGTATAATGGAGGCAGATAAAAGGTGATTGTAATGGTTAACTAATAGGTATAATAGAGGCAGATAAAAGGTGATTGTAATGGTTAACTAATAGGTATAATAGAGGCAGATAAAAGGTGATTGTAATGGTTAACTAATAGGTATTATGGAGGCAGATAAAAGGTGATTGTAATGGTTAACTAATAGGTATAATAGAGGCAGATAAAAGGTAATTGTAATGGTTAACTAATAGGTATAATGGAGGCAGATAAAAGGTGATTGTAATGGTTAACTAATAGGTATAATGGAGGCAGATAAAAGGTGATTGTAATGGTTAACTAATAGGTATAATGGAGGCAGATAAAAGGTGATTGTAATGGTTAACTAATAGGTATAAATAGGTATAATGGAGGCAGATAAAAGGTGATTGTAATGTTAACTAATAGGTATAAATGGTATAATGGAGGCAGATAAAAGGTGATTGTAATGGTTAACTAATAGGTATAATAGGTATAATGGAGGCAGATAAAAGGTGATTGTAATGGTTAACTAATAGGTATAAATGGTATAATGGAGGCAGAATAAAAGGTGATTGTAATGGTTTAACTAATAGGTATAAATAGGTATAATGGAGGCAGATAAAAGGTGATTGTAATGGTTAACTAATAGGTATAAATGGGTATAATGGAGGCAGATAAAAGGTGATGGTAATGGTTAACTAATAGGTATAATGGAGGCAGATAAAAGGTGATTGTAATGGTTAACTAATAGGTATAATGGAGGCAGATAAAAGGTGATTGTAATGGTTAACTAATAGGTATAAATAGGTATAATGGAGGCAGATAAAAGGTGATTGTAATGGTTAACTAATAGGTATAATGGAGGCAGATAAAAGGTGATTGTAATGGTTAACTAATAGGTATAATGGAGGCAGATAAAAGGTGATTGTAATGGTTAACTAATAGGTATAAATGGGTATAATGGAGGCAGATAAAAGGTGATTGTAATGGTTAACTAATAGGTATAAATGGGTATAATGGAGGCAGATAAAAGGTGATTGTAATGGTTAACTAATAGTATAAATGGGTATAATGGAGGCAGATAAAAGGTGATTGTAATGGTTAACTAATAGGTATAAATGGGTATAATGGAGGCAGATAAAAGGTGATTGTAATGGTTAACTAATAGGTATAAATAGGTATAATGGAGGCAGATAAAAGGTGATTGTAATGGTTAACTAATAGGTATAAATGGGTATAATGGAGGCAGATAAAAGGTGTTTGTAATGGTTAACTAATAGGTATAAATGGGTATAATGGAGGCAGATAAAAGGTGATTGTAATGGTTAACTAATAGGTATAATGGAGGCAGATAAAAGGTAATTGTAATGGTTAACTAATAGGTATAATGGAGGCAGATAAAAGGTAATTGTAATGGTTAACTAATAGGTATAATGGAGGCAGATAAAAGGTGATTGTAATGGTTAACTAATAGGTATAAATGGGTATAATGGAGGCAGATAAAAGGTGATTGTAATGGTTAACTAATAGGTATAAATGGGTATAATGGAGGCAGATAAAAGGTGATTGTAATGGTTAACTAATAGGTATAAATGGGTATAATGGAGGCAGATAAAAGGTGATGGTAATGGTTAACCCCTTGAGGCCCACAACGTAATTTTCATTGTAATTTGGCCACCATTAGACTATTTAATGAATGTAAGCAACAACTATAGATATGACCTGCAGGCTGTTTAGTACCCTTGTCCACTAGCTAATTTGGTATAGGCTACTAAAATACTTTTCGTGATTTTATGGCTAACAGACAATTATATATAGCAAAGGAAAGATCTGGGCGTGAATAGGTTAACCCCTTCACGCCCAGATCTTTCCTTTGCTATAAAAAAATGTCTGTTGTGGAACCATAAAATTACATACAGTAACTGAATATACCAAATTAGTTAGTGGACAAGGATACTAAACAGGTCTTATCTATAAAATATTGATTACATTCACTAAAAATCGTCTAATAGCACCCAAATAAGATAAGATTTTCATCCTATCTAGACACTTTGCAGGTACCAACTACAAGGTTATTGACTATACAAAGCGCCGCCACGTCAGCACGAACTAGGCGGACTCGAACCGCTGACCGAATGCACAGGGAAACACCCAAATAACAATGCAAAATTACGTTCTGGGTCTCAAAGGGTTAATAGGTATTAATGGTGAATAGGCTTTAGTTTGTTTATTAAGAGCTCAGTGTTTATAGCTATTAGGATGATAGTATTTTTTTATTGGCGTACTTTTTTTTTTTTTTTTTTTTACATCCTAAAGGACTGGTCAAGGGCAAAAAAAAAGAGTAACAAAAAGCCAGTTAAATTATTAAATGATTGAATTAAACAATTAAATGATAATCTGTATAGGTTGTATTAGTGTACATGAAACTATGTCATGCTTTATACGTGTACATGCAAGTTATATAGATAGAGTTAGTTAGTGGTTTATTGACAAAAACTAATATATATATACAAAACATGTAGGTAACAATAACAAAACAATACGAAAACTTTTTTGTTTTGTTCCAACATTAAATTAATTCAATATTCTTTAAAGTAGTAGTATACATAGAGAGAGAGAGAGAGAGAGAGAGAGAGAGAGAGAGAGAGAGAGAGAGAGAGAGAGAGAGAGAGAGAGAGAGAGAGAGAGAGAGAGAGAGAGAGAGAGAGAGAGAGAGAGAGATTATTCTATAGCCATCTTAGTGTTCAGGTATACGAGATACATATGTCATTGATATACGTATACATTAACCCTTCACGCCCAGATCTTTCCTTTGCTATATATTATCGTCTATTAGCCATTACGAAAAATACCAAATTAGCTAGTGGACAAGGGTATTAAACAGGTCATATCTGTAGAGTATTGCTTATATACATTAAAATAGTCTAATGGTAGCCAAAATACGAAGGAAATTACGTTCTGCGTATCATGGGGTTAAACAGATATCAAGTGTACATGAAGTGTGTGTGTGTGTGTGTGGGTGGGTGTGTGTGCGTGTGACTGTGTGTGTGTGTGTGTGTGTGTGTGTGTGTGTGTGTGTGTGTGTGTGTGTGTGTGGGTGGGTGTGGGTGTGGGTGCGTGTGTCGTGGTGTGACTGTGGTGTGTGACTGGGTGTGTGTGTGTGGGTGTGGGTGGGTGGGTGGGTGTTAAAGTTATACACCGAGGTCAGTATACGTACACGTGAGGGTATTAGGACACGCACATGATTGTCAGTAATGTGCATATTCCACGAAAAAGTTACTGGTGTGTTTAAGATTTTTTAAACGAAGAAATTCCTTTGCATATCGTGTTTTTATGCTCTCTCTCTCTCTCTCTCTCTCTCTCTCTCTCTCTCTCTCTCTCTCTCTCTCTCTCTCTTGGTGATTTTCTGGTAGTCTTTGTTTGTCAATCTATCTATCTATTTATCGATCTATCTGTCTATGTAGCAATGCATATATCTGTCAAGTTGGAGTTTAAACATATATCAGTCTTTCTTTGTATACATACCTATCTATCTCTCTACCAATCCATCTATCTATCTATCTATATATACATCCATATATCTATCTATCGATCTATCTATCAATGCATATAATCTTCAAACATATATAAATCTTTCCCTACATATCTCTCTATCTATCTATCTACCAATCCATCTATCTATATATATATACATCCATATATCTATCTATCTATCTATCTATCAATGCATATATCTTTCAACACATTAATCTTTCACTACATATCTGTCTATCTATCAATCCAAAATCTACCTATCTATCTATCTATCTATCTATCTATCAATGTATGTATTTTGCAACCCGCTTCTGCCTTTGTCACATCGAACTTTTGCACTATTTTTTTATTATTTGCTTTACTGGACAAATATTTCAGTGTCAACCATTCTGTAGGTCATAAATTTTTCCTCAGTCAATGCAAAGTATCAAGGAACGTGAAGAGGTTATTGATTTCTTAGCGCGCTTTTTTTTTTTTTTTTTTTTGGGATTCCAGGCTTACATTCCATTCCTCTCATCCACCCTCCTTCCCTCCCTCCTATCTCCCCTCCTTCCCTCCCTCCTATCTCCCCTCCTTCCCTCCCTCCTATCTCCCCTCCTTCCCTCCCTCCTATCTCCCCTCCTTCCCTCCCTCCTATCTCCCCTCCTTGACCTCCCTCCCATCTCCCCTCCTTCCCTCCCTCCTATTTCCCCTTCTTCCCTCCCTCCTATCTCCCCTCCTTCCCTCCCTCCCTCTCTTACTTCCCGTCTTCCTTCTTTTCTTCCTTCGCTTTTCTTTCTTCTTCTTCCTTCTCTTTATTTGTGGTATACTCATTTATCTTTTTTATTTTATTTTTTTTGCTCAAGAAAATGAGACACAAGATGGAGGAAAGAAAGAGGAGGAGGAGGAGGAGGGGAGAGGAGGAGGAGGAGGAGGAGGAGGCCCTTTCTTTATTTTTTTTAAATATTTTTTCATACTTGCATTCCATTCTACTACCTTGTGTTTATTTATTTCTATTTTTTGTTTGTTTTTGGTCATTTAATCTATCCCTTCTTCTTCTTCTTCTTCTTCTTTGTCCTCTTCCACTTGGTGTTGCTGCTACTACTACTACTACTTACTCTACTTACTTAAACTTGACTCTGTTTATATCCTTGCCCACTAGCTAACTTTTTTTTTAGTAACTTTTCGTACTTGTTATGGCTAAAACAACAGATTTTATATAGCAAAGGAAGATCACTGGGCGTGAGGGGTTAATTCTCTCTTCTTCTCTCTTATTCTCTCTCATCTCTCTCTCTCTCTCTCTCTCTCATACACCACAGACACTTCGAACATTGAACCTAGTTGATTCTGATGATTGCGATCGTCAATTCTTTCACAATCAAGTATCTACTATCTACCTTTACGTCATCAATAAACCTTAAAGCTCACATCGACACCAGTTTTTAACATCCAGTACAAGAATCAGGAAAAAACGTTTGATAATAAAATTAAAGTTTCGAGCTTTGCGAGTCGTTTGGTACTTGCTTCGTGAACTCAAATGCACGGGAGGGACCAGGATGGCTGGTTAAAGGCTTTGGCAGAGGCTGGTGCAGAGGTGTGGCGGGCGCCGTTTCGCGGAAAACGAGTGGGTTTTTTTTTTTTGCCGTTTTACTCTCTATTTTTGTGTCTTGTTCTGTAACGCAATTTAAGAGGGTTCGCGTTATCCAGCTATAGTGTTTCGCTTTGTGTTGTGGTGTCGACTTAGGGGACGGCTGGCTGCCTGCAAGCTTCGGGCAGGCCGGGTGAAGGCAGGAAGCAGGCCGGAGGTGAAGTGCAGAAGGCCCACTGAGTGTCGCCGTGAGTAGCCAGCCATTTTGTGTCATCATGTTGTCCTTGTGATATTCTTTCATTCATTGTGTCTGTAGGACTGGGTGAGGTTATTGATATGTATGTTTGTTCATGGCACTTTGTACGGTATAGAAAACCACGGTATGATGAAGGAAAGGCTGTGAGGTTACTGAGTGAGTGACTTTCTTGATGCCATAACCCCCATTTCCCCTCCCCCTCCCTCCTCACTCTTGTAGTTTAAACCCCCCCTCCTCCCCCTCCTCCCCTCTCTCCCCTACCTTCCTCGATGACGGCGTCTCTTACTTTCAGTTTGAGATATTTAGGCGGTATAAAAATAAGCTCAATTTATAGTTTCACCCAACCAACGATTTTCTGATGCGCCTTATGTTTTTCTGGTGTGTTTTTATGTGTTTTGAATGAATCTGCTAACCGTTTCTGTCGCCAATTATTATTATTATTATTTTTTGTTGTTGCAAAAATGACAAAAAAAAACAACAACCTAAACCTAACCTAACCTTTACCTATACCTAACCTAACCCATACCTAACCTAACCTAACCTATACCTAACCTAACCTATACCTAACCTAACCTAACCTAACCTAACCTATACCTAACCAAACCTTTACCTAACCTAACCTTTACCTAACTTTAAAAAACAAACAAAAAAAAACGTCTAACCTTTATCTACCTAAAAAAAAAAAAAAAAAAAAAAAAAAAAATTGCGACAGAAACGGTTAGCAGATTCATTCAAAACACATAAAAACACACCAGAAAAACATAAGGCGCATCAGAAAATCGTGGGTTGGGTGAAACTATAAATTATCCCAAAATAATACCCCACCTATGAATGTAACTCAGTAAATAGTAAGTTAAGTTATAAAGTGGACTTACTTATCACAAAAGCAAGTTAAGGATTTAAGATGTGGCGTATAACTGCAACCACCAAACATTCGCATACAGGAACTACCACGTGTAGGTCTCGCGGTCTCTTGTAGCTTCCTTATTTTCTTATGTTCTTATGTTAGTTACAATGATTCTGACGCTTAATTAATGGGTAATCATTCCGAAGTGTGTGTACCTACAACAAGGCGTCACGGCGAGCAGTGGCGTCGCTAGGTATCTATCAATGGGGGGCACCTGGGGGCCACCTGGGGGGCACCTGGGGGCACTAGGCAAGCGGAGCGCAGGGGCCACTCTGATGCCACATAGAAGGGTATAAGGGCATATTCTAAGATCAGATCAGTGGTGGGTATTTGAGCATTATACAGAATACCCCAGCCATGGCTATATAGAGGGGGGCACCGGGTTCTCATGGGGGTGGGGGGGGGGCACGTGCCTCCCCAAAGCTACACCACTGATCTCAGCAACAAGGGGGCAGGATTATAGGCGACCAAAGGCTGAGTCATCACCTTTCTGCCTTAATTGTTATGTACATTTTTTTATCACCGTCCATCATCACACAAATTCTTCTTTAACTTCCTCTCTCTCCCCTCTCTCATCTCTCTCCCTCTCTCTCTCTCTCTCTCTCTCTTTTCTCTCTCCTCTCTCTCCTTTCCCCTCTCTCTCTCTCTCCTCTCTCTTTATCTCTTTATCTCTCTCTCTCTCTCTCTCTCCCCTCCTCTCTCCTCTCTCTCTCTCCTTTCTCTCTCTCCTCTCTCTCTCTTTATCTCTCTTTATCTCTCTCTCTTTATCTCTCTCTCTTTATCTCTCTCTCTCTCTCTCTCTCTCTCTCTCTCTCCTCTCTCCTCTCTCTCCTCGTCTCTCTCTCTCTCTCTCTCTCTCTCTCTCTTTTCATGTTTGAGTTGAGTATCTGCTCATTCTTGTTTATGTGTCAACCTTGTTTTGGCTTCGATGTGTTGACGCCTGTGTGATGAGATGGTGTACTGCGGGGAGCGCGGGCAGGTTTTCATCGGGGTAGGTTGCATCATTGCCTCTAACTCGCATTAACTTTTTTTATTATTATTATTGTTGTAGTTGTAGTAGTAGTAGTTTATAGTAGTAGTAGTAGTAGTAGTTTATAGTAGTAGTAGTAGTAGTAGTAGTTTATAGTAGTAGTAGTAGTAGTAGTAGTAGTATTAAGACGATGTACGTGTGATAACATGCGAGTTAGAGGCAATGATGCAACCTACCCTCGATGCAACCTGCCCCGCTCTCCCCTACAGGTATAGCAGTGTGCCATCGGTGTACCATGTCACAGTGCTATCATAACCTGCATGTAGGAAGGTTGGGATAACGGGTACACTTAGTCACCTAATGAGTTATCGGTAGTTACTGAGTTGAGGCGTACGTATTTTCCTTGAATGAATGGATTGCTACATGTATATCGAAATTACAAAAGTGGGCATTGAGTGATCTATAGAGTTCCCTTGTAAAAACTGTGGTCGATTAATCTATCTATCTATGAACTGATAAAGCGATAGTTTGGATAGATTGTTGTGTTGCCATAGAGTGTGGATTTACCTCCTACGTGTTTGTTGGCATTGAGTGATCTATCGAGTTCCCTTGTAAAAACTGTGACCGATTAATCTATCTATCTATAAGCTGATAAAGGGATAGATTGTTGTGTTGCCATAGAGTGTGCATTTACCTCTTACGTGTTTGTGGTGAAAGATGTTTGTTGACACCTCAGTTGTGTGTTTGAAGGCAGGGAAGGAGACAAACACCACAGGGAAGCTACACACATGTTTTTATTGGAGAACAAAACGACTCCTTATTACACACACAAGTGGGAAGACAATGGTTTCACGACGACTGCTGTGTGTGTGTGTGTGTGTGTGTTGTCTGTATGTATGTGACTGTGTATGTATGTGTGTGATGTGTGAGTGTGTGTGTGACTGTGTGTGAGTGTGTGTGTGACTGTGTGTATGTGTGTGACTGTGTGTGAGTGTGTGTGTGACTGTGTGTGAGTGTGTGTGTGACTGTGTGTGAGTGTGTGTGTGACTGTGTGTGAGTGTGTGTGTGACTGTGTGTGAGTGTGTGTGTATGTGAGTGTGTGTGTGTGACTGAGTGTGTGTGTGTGTAGTGGTTATGTGTTGTGTGTTGTGTGTGGTGTGTGGTGTGTGTGTGTGTGTGTGTTGTGTGTTTGTGTGTGTGTGTGTGTGTGTTTCCTTATCGTAATCTTACGTACATATAGGTAGGTGTATG
>JACEEZ010020758.1:137500-145000 GCA_016584305.1 Chionoecetes opilio
GTGGTGATGGAGGTAGTGTTGGTGGTGGTGGTGGTGTTGGTGGTGTGTGGTGTGGTGATGGTATGTGTAAAATAGGGAGAGTAGTGTTGTTGATGGTGTAGTGATGAGTGGTGTTGTGTGGGTGTAAAGTATAGTGCTATAGTGTTGCTCGTGTTATAGTATGTTAAAGTATGCTATAGTGTTATAGTATGTTATGTAGTGCTATAGTGTTGGTGGTGGTAATAGTGGTGGTGATAGTGTTAGTGGTGGTGATTATGTGGTGGTGAATGGAAAGAGTAGGGTACGTCTCCATTCTCTCGCATCCTCCTCACGCATCTCACACGCCTTCATCTACCACTCTCTACGACTATACTCAACCTCTCTCTACTCACTACTCTCCTGCAGCGCATCTAATCATCTCGACCAACATCGTCATCTACAGCTGCTATCTGCAGTCAGACTACTCCGTACGCTACCTCTCTACACAGACAGCGACTACGACACTATCATGACAGTGACAGATGTTAGACGAGTGATTTGTCAGGACAGACGGAGTAGTGAAGTGTCGACAAACAACAAAACAACGACAGCACAGATCCTGAAACAGACACAAAAAAGAAACGATATAGCAGTAGATGAACATGAGAGAAAAAAAATAACAGGACAACACAGAAGACAACGAACAGACAGACAGACAGACAGACAGACGACAGACACAGACAGACCAGACAGACGACAGACAGACAGACAGACAGACAGACAGACAGACAGACAGACAGACAGACAGAACAAGACAGCAGACAGACAGACAGACAGACAACAAGACAGACAGACAGACAGACAGACAGACGACAGACAGACACAGAAACGACAACAGACAGACAGACACGACACAGACAGACGACAGACAGACAGACAGACAGAGACAGACAGACAGACAGACAGACAGACAGACAGACAGACAGCAGACAGACACAGACAGACAGACACAGACAGACAGACAGACAGACAGACAGACACAGACAGACAGACAGACAGACAGACAGACAGACAGACAGACAGACACAGACAACAAAACAGAACAGACAGACGCAGACAGAAAGACAGACAGACAGACAAGACAAGACAGACAGCAGACAGACACACAGACAGACAGACAGACAACAGACAGACAGACAGACAAAACCAGACAGACAGACAGACAGACAGACAGACAGACAGACACAGACAGACAGACAGACAGACAGACAGACAGACAGACAGACACGACGACAGACAGACAGAGACAGACAGACAGACAGACAGACAAGACAGACAGACAGACAGACAGACAGACAGACAAGACAGACAGACGACAGACAAGACAGACAGACCAGACAGACAAAAAAGACAGACGACGACAGACAGACAAGACAGACACAGACAGACAGACAGACACAGACAGACAGACACAGACAGACAGACACAGACAGACAAAAGACAGACAGACAGACAGACAGACAAAACAGACGACGACAGACAGACAGACAAGACAGACAGACAGACAGACACAGACAACAGACAGACAGACAGACAGACAGACAGACAGACAGACACGACACAGACAGACACAGACAGAACAGACCAGACAGACAGAACAGACAGACAGACACAGACAGACAGACAGCCCAGACAGACCAACAGACAGACAGACAGACCAGACAGACAGAACACACAGACAGACAGACAGACAGACACAAAACAGACAGGACACAGACAGACCACAGACAGACAGACACAGACACAGACGAACAGACAAACAGACAGACAGACACAGACAGACAGCAGACAAGACAGACAGACAGACAACAGACAGACAGACAGACACAGACAGACAGACAGACAGACAGACAGACAGACACAGACAGACAGAAGCCCACAGACAGACAGACAGACAGACAGACACGCAGACAGACACAGACAGACAGAACAGACAGACAGACAGACAGACAGACAGACAGACACAGACAGACAGACAGACAGACAGACAGACAGACCAGACAGAACAGACACAGACAGACACAGACAGACAGACAGACAGACAGACAGACAGACAGACAGACGACAGACACAGACAGACAGACAGACCAGACAGACAGACACAGACAGACAGACAGACAGACAGACACATACAGACAGACAGCCCAGACAGCAACAAAACCAGACAGACAGACAGACAGACAGACAGACAGCAGACAGACACAGACAGAGACACAAAGCAGACAGACACAGACAGAGACACAGAAAACGAAGACAGACAGACACGAACACAGACAGAACAGACAGAAACACAGACACAGACAGACAGACAGACAGACAGACAGACAAAACAGACGACAGACAGACAGACAAGAACAGACAGACAGACAGACAGACACAGACAGAGACACAGACAGACAGACAGACAGACAGACAGACAGACAGACACTCACCCTTCAGCGTCAGGGAGAGAAGGAGAATCACGTGACAGGCCCAAACCTCAACTGCTCGTAATGTCATCATCGTCATCATCAGGACGTCACACCTGCCTCACCACCTGAAAGAGGGAGCTTACTGAGAGAGAGAGAGAGAGAGAGAGAGAGAGAGAGAGAGAGAGAGAGAGAGAGAGAGAGAGAGAGAGAGAGAGAGAGAGAGAGAGAATATGAGTAACAATAATAATGCTAACAAATACAAATGCTTTAATAAGTTTGTGTTTTACGATGCAAAAAGAAAATGCAACGAGACTATAAATAAAAGTACGTAAAAAATCCCAAACAATAACCCACACCCACACACCACCACACACACACACACACACACACACACACACACACACACACACACAAAACACACACACACACACACACACACACACATACACAAAAGAAAGTGATATAGAAGGTGGAGGGGGGGAAGGTGGAGGGAGAGGGGAAGTGGAGGGGGGGAGGTGGGAGGGGATGGAAAGTGAGAGGGGAAGGTGGAGGGAGAGGGGAAGGTGGAGGGAAGGTGGAGGGAGAGGGGAAGGTGGAGGGGGAGGGGAAGGTGGAGGGAGAGGGGAAAGTGGAGGGAGAGGGGAAGGTGGAGGGAGAGGGGAAGGTGGAGGGAGAGGGGAAGGTGGAGGGGAAGGTGGAGGGAGAGGGGAAGGTGGAGGGAGAGGGGAAGGTGGAGGGAGAGGGGAAGGTGGAGGGAGAGGGGAAGGTGGAGGGAGAGGGGAAGGTGGAGGGGAAGGTGGAGGGGAAGGGGGAAGGACGAGAGCATGTAAACAAACACGGATAAATAGGCTGTAAAATAAGGTCCAATATTAAAGGTTTTCATTATATTTTTCAGCAGCCCTTCATCAACGCTGCTTTAATACCAAAAAGAACATGGCCCTTATTAAGGAGAGACTAAATGTGCAATGGCGAGTTTTAGAAATGAGTTCATAGGAGTATAACACTGGTAATAGCACTCCTCCTCCTCCTCCTCCTCCTCCTCCTCCTCTCCTCCTCCTCCTCCTCCTCCTCCTCCTCCTCCTCCTCTTATTTTATAATCCTCCTTCTCCTTCTTCTTCCTACCAACAGGCCTCTTTCGCTCCTCCTCCTCCTCCTCCTCCTCTTTTATCATCCTCCTTCTCTTCTCCTTCTTCTTCCTACCAACAGGCCTCTTTCGCTCCTCCTCCTCCTCCTCCTCCTCCTCTTTTATCATCGTCCTTCTCTTCCTCTTCCTACCAACAGGCCTCTTTCACTCCTCCTCCTCCTCCTCCCCCTCCTCTTCTTTTATCATCCTCCTTCTCCTCCTCCTCTTCTTCCTACCAACAGGCCTCTTTGCCACCTACGAGTCTTATATTTCTCCTCGTCTGCCATTTACTCCTCCTCCTCCTCCTCCTCCTCCTCCTCCTCCTCCTCCTCCTCCTCCTCCTCCTCCTCCTCCTCCTCCTCCTCCTCCTCCTCCTCCAACAGACTTGACGCGCACTGTAAAGTAAATGGGTATTGATAGTGCGAATTCGTATCTAGTCCCCCGTATCGATTAGTCGTAGTGGTAGTGGTAGTTGTAGTTAGTATTTTTCATATCCTATCATTCTGCACTATGAAACTTCCATGTTCCTATCCTCTTTAGGGACATGGTATCATTTTCCAACTGTTTTCTTACAAGTAGTTGATAGTTAGTAGTATGCAGTTCAGCAGATACCCTCGCTATGGACCAATAGGTCTCCTGGTGTCTGTTATTCCTATGTAATCCTACGTAAAAAATCCTCCTCCTCCTCAAACACGTGGAAGGAGAACGCCCCTAGGGATGAGTCGTGGGTTAGGCGTCCTGGGAATTACACTGACTTAGTTGCATGCATGAATAGATAGACACAGACAGACAGACAGACAGATAGACAGACAGACAGACAGATGCACACACACATACAAACACACAGATGCACATACACAGACAGACAAACACACAGATGCACAGACAAATACCGACAGACACACAGACAGACAGACAGATGCACAGACAGACAGACAGACAGACAGATGCACAGACAGATGCACAGACAGACAGATGCACAGACAGACAGACATATGCACAGACAGACAGACAGATGCACAGACAGACAGACAGATGCACAGACAGACAGACAGATGCACAGACAGACACACAGACAGACAGATGCACAGACAGACACACAGACAGACAGATGCACAGACAGACACACAGACAGACAGATGCACAGACAGACACACAGACAGACACACAGACAGACAGATGCACAGACAGACACACAGACAGACAGATGCACAGACAGACAGATGCACAGACAGACAGATGCACAGACAGACACACAGACAGACAGATGCACAGACAGACACATACAGACAGATGCACAGACAGACACACAGACAGACAGATGCACAGACACATAAATGATGACATGACAGAAAGACAGGCCCAAAAAATAGACTAAGATTGAAATGTAAACAAAATGGATCAAGTAGACAGAAATGAGTACAAAGTTGATCGATGAAAAGACAGATTGATAGGCAGGCAGATAAACAGATAGACAAGAATAGTAATTTACGACTAGACAAGGAAGGTACTGAATTATTGATGGCTAGAGCGTGATTTAATAGCAGCGTTATTACTATGCGACAGCGAGAGAGAGAGAGAGAGAGAGAGAGAGAGAGAGAGAGAGAGAGGAGAGAGAGAGAGAGAGGAGAGAGAGAGAGGAGAGAGAGAGAGGCTCGATTCTGTATTTGTGAACATTGAATAAGCACTCCTTCTCCTCCTCCTCCTCCTCCTCCTCCTCCTCCTCCTCCTCCTCCTCCTCCTCCTCCCCCTTCCCCCCCCCCCCCGCCTCCTCCTCACAGTATTAGTTAAAATCACCCAACAAACAACAAACAACAAACAGACAAACAAACAAAACAAACACATGGAACCCTCAATAGTTTTTATGTTTAATTAAAATAAAACCCCCCTACACCCCCCCCCCTCCCCCCTCCTAACCCCCCACCCCCTCACCCCCCACCCCTAACCCCCCCACATGTCCTCTTGCCCCCCCCCCCCCCCCATCCACCCCCCACTCAAAAAAAGAATATATATATATAGTGAGTGAACACAGTTAAAAATTAATGATAGCAGCCGTCCTATCGCTCTCCCCCCCCTCTCTCTCTCTCTCTCTCTCTCTCCTCTCTCTCTCTCTCTCTCTCTCTCTCTTCTCTCTCTCTCTCTCTCTCTCTCCTCCTTTTTTCCTCCTCTCCCCCTCCCCCATCCCTCTTTCTCTCCTCTCTCTCTCCTTCTCTCTCCTCTCTCTCTTCCCCCTCTCTCTACTCCTTTCTCCTTTCTCTACTCCCTCTCTCCTCTTCTCTCCCTCTCTCTCTCTCTCTTTCCCTCCCCCCATTTCTCTCTCTCTCTCTCCTCTCTCTCTCTTCTCTCTCTCTCCTCTCTCCTCTCTCCTCTCTCTTCTCTCTCTCTCTTTTTTTTTTTTTTCCCCGGGAACTGTCTGTTTAGGGGGTGAGTCCTCGAAATTAATTTGCCTTAATTACGATTCGTTTTTATTGGCTAGTTTTGCTTATATGGAAATTACGTGGTCTCTCTCTCTCTCTTCTCTCTCTCTCTCTCCTCCTCTCTTCTCTCTCTCTCTCTCTCTCTCTCTCTCTCTCTCTCTCTCCTTGCAGTCCTCTTTCTCTACTTTTCTCCTAACCTCTCACTCCCCCCATTATCTCTCTCTCTCCTCTCATCCTCTCTCTCTACTTTCTCCTCCTCTCATCCTCTCTCCTTTCCTCCTCTCTCTCTCCTCTCTCCTCTCTCTCTCCTCTCTTCCTCTCTCTCTCTCTCTCTCTCTCTCTCTCTTCTCTCTCTCTCTCTCGCTCCTCGCAGTGATATTCAGACTACCAATTTGCCTGATGAGTTTTGTTCTCTGCTTGACAAAGGTGCGTGGTTCTATCTGCTGTTGATGATGATGATGATAATGGTGGTGGTGGTGGTGGTGGTGGTGGTGAGGGGGAAAGAGTGATGGTGGTGGTGGTGGTGAGGAGGGAAGAGTGTGGTGAAAGTAATGATGTGATTTTTGTAATTAATTTATGAATGGCTTATGTGTTTCTATATATTGTTTTACGCGGTTCATTTTTTTAATTGGGTGTTTCTTATCATCTTTATGCGTTAAGGAAGATGTGTACCTCCTCCTCCTCCTCCTCCTCCTCCATCCTCCTCCTCATCCTCCTCCTCCTCCTCCTCCATACCCTCCTCTCTCACTTCCTCTTCCACCTCCTCCTCCTCCTCCTCCTCCTCTTCCTCCTCCTCCTCCTCCTCCTCGTCCACATCCTCCTCCACCTCCTCCTGTACATCCTCCTCCTCCTCCTCCTCCTCCTTCTCCTCCTCCTTCTCCTCCTCCTCCTCCTCCTCCTCCTCCTCCTCCTTCTCCTCCTCCGCCTCCTCCTCCTCCTCGTCCTCGTCCTCGTCCTCCTCCTCCTTCACTCCTCCTCCTCCCACTCTTCCTCCTCCTCCTCCTCCTCCTCCTCCTCCTCTCCCTCCTCCTCACTCCTCCTCCTCCTCCTCCTCCTCCTCCTCCTCCTCCCTCCTCCTCTTCCACTTCCTCCTCCCCCCCCTCCTCCCTCCTCCTCCTCCTGCACATCCTCCTCCTCCCCACTTCCTCTCTCCTCCCCTCCTCCTGCACATCCTCCTGCACATCCTCCTGCACATCCCTCCTTCCCTCACCACCTCTCCCCCTCCTCCACACCCTCCTCTCCCACTTCCTCCTCCACCTCCTCCTGCACATCCTCCCTCTCCCACTCTCTCCACCTCTTCCACCACCCTCTCCCTCCTCCCACACCCCTCCCTCCTCCCACTCCTCCCCCCCTCCACCCTCCTCTTGTTTATATATTTTACTTATTATAAATTACGGTAGGCGAAATTATATCCATTTTTTAAGCTTGTCAAAAAATATCTCTCATGGGAAAACCGAATGAAGGAAATATTAAGCTTATCTACACACACACACACACACACACACACACACACACACAACACACACCACAC
>JACEEZ010020758.1:150000-152500 GCA_016584305.1 Chionoecetes opilio
AAAAAAAAGTAACAAAAAACCCGCTTATAGTCAATTTTTTTTATTATGGTCAAAATGCACTAAGGAAGCCACGCCCCTGCCTGCCCTTCTATTATACGGGGCAGCTGATTGGTGCATTCCTCGTATCATCACTACCAATCACAATATCTTCACTACTTAACAGCGCGTGACCACTGGACAGAGCAATCTTCACTACAGAGGGATTTTTTATTTTGTCACCCTCTGTAGTGAAGATTGCTCTGTCCAGTGGTCACGCGCTGTTAAGTAGTGAAGATATTGTGATTGGTAGTGATGATACGAGGAATGCACCAATCAGCTGCCCCGTAGAATAGAAGGGGAGGCAGGGGCGTGGCTTCCCTAGTGCATTTTGACCATAATAAAAAAAATAGACTATAGGCTGCAAGGTGGAGGAGAGAATACCGAAAAAGAAAGAAAGAAAGAAAGGAAGGCAGAAGAGACAAAACTACGTCAAAAAAAGAAAAAACGTGAAATCGGAAAACTGAAAAGGTACTCAACTTTATAAAACCTACAAAAAAGCAAAATATATAGAAATGGATGAAAAGGGTAAAAGATAATATCGAAAAACGAAAAAGATTGAGGAAAAAATGACACAACTAGCCTAGAGAGAAAAAAACGATAGCATAAAGAGAAACAGAAATACTGAACCTAATACAAAAAAATGTACAGAAAAAATGAACTGGTACTATCCACAAAAGAACCCCCAAAAAAGAACCCTCCAAAAAAGAACACCTTAAAAAAGAACCCCTCCAAAAAGAACCCCTCCAAAAAGAACACCTCTAAAAAAGAACCCCTCCAAAAAAAAGAACCCCTCCAAAAAGAACTCCAAAAAAAAAAGAACCCCTCCAAAAAGAACTCCCAAAAAAAGAACCCCTCCAAAAAGA
Source organism: Chionoecetes opilio (assembly GCA_016584305.1). Taxonomy (NCBI): domain Eukaryota; kingdom Metazoa; phylum Arthropoda; class Malacostraca; order Decapoda; family Majidae; genus Chionoecetes; species Chionoecetes opilio. The sequence goes on from JACEEZ010020758.1 coordinate 150,903, forward strand.
ACCCCTCCAAAAAGAACCCCTCCAAAAAAAGAACCCCACCAAAAAGAACTCTTCCAAAAAAAGAACCCCTCCAAAAAAGAACCCCTCCAAAAAGAACCCCTCCAAAAAAAAACCTCTCCAAAAAAAAAAAAACTCCAAAAAGAACTCCAAAAAAAGAACCCCTCCAAAAAGAACTCCTCCAAAAAAAAAAAACTCCAAAAAAGAACCCCTCCAAAAATGAATTGGTAATAGAGACTATCGAAAAAGAGACTCCGATGAAAAAAAATAGACTAGAGTTACCAGTCCCTACAACTATCTCTACCGCCTTATATCTTGCCACCTACTGAGTCTATTAATTAAACTAACAAGTTGGCCAACCATTAGATCTGTTTCACTATTTACTTTTTGAAACTGGTAACTCAAACGGACTTAAGTTTCTTTTTTTCTTCTTTGCCTTATGCCAATTATCCTATCGTATTAAAAAAGACCCCCCCAAGAAAGTACTCTCCCCCCAAAAGACCCCCAAAATTGAACCCCCCCAAAAAAGACACCCTGAATAAAAACCATAATACCCCAAAAGTACCCCCCCCAAAATAACCAAAAAGAACCCCCGAAAAACAAAAAAAACTAAAAAGAACCCCCATAAGCCCCAAAAGAACCCCTCCAAAAAAGAACCAAAAAAGAACCCCTCCACAAAAGAACTCCCAAAAAAGAACCCTCCACAAAAGAACTCCCCAAAAAGAACCCTCCACAAAAGAACCCCCAAAAAAGAACCCTCCAAAAAAGAACACCTCCAAAAAGAACACCTCCAAAAAGAACCCCTCCAAAAAGAACCCCTCCAAAAAAGAACTCCTCCAAAAAGAACCCCTCCAAAAAAGAACCCCTCCAAAAAGAACATCTCCAAAAAGAACATCTCCAAAAAAGAACCCCTCCAAAAAAGAACCCCTAAAAAGAACCCTCCATAAAAGAACCCCCCAAAATAACCCTCCAAAAAATAACCCCCCAAAACCTAAAAAGAACCCCTCCAAAAATAACCCCCCAAAAAGAACCTAAGAAAGCACCCCCAAAAAAAGATACCCCAAATAGAACCACCCGAAAAGAACCCCTCCAAAAAAGATCACCCCAAAAATGACCCCCCAAAAGAACCCCCAAAAAAAACACATCCCCAAAAACAAAAAAGAACACCCTAAAAAAGAACTCTCTAAAAAAGAACCCTAAAAAAATAACCTCCCTGAAAAGGACCACCCAAAAAAGAACCCCTTAAAAAAGAACCCCTCCAAAAAGACCCCAAAAAGACCCCCCCAAAAAAACCCTAAAAAAGAACCCCCTAAAAAGGACAACCCAAAAAAGAACCCCCCAAAAGAAACTCCCAAAGAAACCCCCTCCAAAAGAACCCCCTATAAAAGAACCCCCTTAAAAAGAACCTCCCTAAAAAGAATAACCCAATAAAGGACCCCCCAAAAAGAACCCCCAAAAAAGAACACCCTAAGAAAGCACCCCCCCAAAAAGAACTCTGCAAAAAGACAACACCCTAAAAAAAAGAACCCCCCAAAAGAACCCCCCCCAAAAGAACCCCCTCAAAAGAACCTCCCCCAAAAGGACCACCCCCCTAAAAAAAA
>JACEEZ010020758.1:160000-167500 GCA_016584305.1 Chionoecetes opilio
GAGAGAGAGAGAGAGAGAAAAAAAGAGACGAGAAGAAAAAAANCCCCTTTTTCCTTTTTTCCCCCCCTCTTTTTTTTTTTTAATTTTTCTTTTTTTTTTCTCCCCCCTTTTTCCCCTTTTTTTTTCCCCTTTTTTTCCTTCTAAAAAAAAAATTATTTTTGGGGGTTCCAAAATTTTTCCCCTTTTTTATCCGGATGGCTCCCCCCCCGAGGCCCCGGATAAACCAGGTTTCCCCGTTTTTTGATGTGTTAAGAATGATGGTCACATTCGGGAATGGGGGGGAAATGCATAATTTTGGTGAATTTTTTCCCCTGCTTTAGGTGAGGTGCTCAACCAACGTCCAGGTTGGGTTAGCCAACTAGCGAGGGTTCTTGGGGGGCACGGCTCCCCAGTTATGTCGGGTTACGTCCCCCAAATATTCTGCTTTGTATAAAACTGTAGTTTTCCCGTTGTAGTTCAAGTTTTCATTTGAGATATTTCCGGGAATGGGTTTAGTCATCCCATACATTTTAATAGTGGTTACCGATTTTTTTATGATCCCATACTATCCCAAATCCATTATCACATATAAAATAAAAACCCATCTATCCCTCCAAATTGCTGCCTCCCTTTTTTCTTTCCCGTTGCCTATTGGCGAATATTCTTTAAATGTCGTTGGGCTCCACGAGCCTACCCCAAACTCCCCCTTTATATATTGAATGCTATGATGGCGGTGCTACTGTCTAGTTAATTCCCTGTATAACCTGGACGGGCGGGGACGTGAGGTCCCCTGTGTGGGCTCCACTTGTAGGGACCAGGAGTTTACCTCATTAATACACAGTCCAGAACCAACGTAGGGCAAATAAAAACCCCAGTACGTTCCTTAACTCATTATTTACAGTAAAATACAAAATACACAAAATACACCCACCACTCATTCAGTCCTCTTCCAGCACCTACGAAGATACGCTAGGGTATCTGGTGGGGAAAAAAGAAGGGGGTTAACATGAATAGGTTTAAATCTCACGCTTATGTACCACGTGGGAAAGCCCCTCTCTCCCAAGGTGTACTTCCCTCCTCGTCCTTTCCCCCTCCTGCCCTATCCCTACCTCGTCCTGCCCCCTCCTCTCTCCTTTCGCCGCTTCGCCACCACCCCCTCAACCACGGGTTGGGCGGGGCGGGGAAGTAGAAGAGGCCGCGACGAGTCCTATGGGATCATGCCGGCAACTTTTGTCCCGGTAAAACCTGAAAGGGGAGGAAGGCTCGCCACCTCGCGGGCCGGGTCCACCACAAATGGCGGGGGTGGCAAGTTCCCACAGCCCAAACTAAGGGAGTTTCTTCTACGTCTCCTTTCTATCATGCATCCGTTTTTCCTTCTCCCCCCACATGAAATTTTACATCGGGCGTTTTCAAGTAACTACCGGGTTTACTCTTTGGGAGGGAAAAATTTGGGCCAAAAAAACCCCTTCCCACATACTTTGTTTTTCAAAAAAAACATTAACGGGGATTCCCAGCGGGAAACAAAAGCCTGAAGCTTGCGTGCTCTAGGGATACGAGCGTTTTAAGGCTAACATTAATTAGCCATTACATTGCCCCACCGAAAAAAATTTTTTTTCCGCAGAAAGAATTACTGATACCTGAACACGTTATGCATCAGCGGGTTTAAAATGTAAATTTTATCTAAACCTTTTGGATCTGCCCAAAAATAAGGCAGCACACATCCAACACTCTGTGGTTGTGTGTACTTTACACCGTTTCGGGGGTTTTGCTTGTAACCAATAGCGGAAAAAACCCCCGCATGTACGTTAAGTTCAAAGTCGGGGGTAAAACTCCAAGGTTTTAGCAACCCCTGAAAAGGACCCAATCTGGACGTCAAACGCGTCACATTTAATTCCCAAAACAGGTTTTTTGGGGCGAGGGTAGTCTAACATAGTGTGGGTGGTACAGATAAATGTTAACATGGTATGTATACAATGGTGTTAAAAAAATTAAACCTTTGTCTCCCGCCTATGTTTTCCCTAATACATAGTGCCAGCTAGGGAAATGTTGTGATCTGAAATTTCTTAATCCAGGCTAACATGCCGCCGTGGGGTCCCCTAAAGGGAAGCCTATCAAGGCGCACCCCTGGAGTCCTCCCCCAACTTTAACCTTGAGTCGGCTCCTCGGCCACTATCGGGAAAGGAAATCGGCACCACGTTGGCCTGCCCTTTAATTACCTCCCCGAAAAAAGGGGAAACTGTTGCAGATACAGCGCCCGTCGCATCAATCGCGCGTTCCGTTTCGCGAAGTTTTCAAATGGTCAAAGGCAGTATCATTTTCGAGAACAAATTCATCTCCGTACGGTTGAAATAGTTTTTTTTTCCCCCCTCACGCGGCAAGAAATTCTTTCTCTAGGCGAGTTTCATCTCGGCGCCCCTATTTCCCCTGTGTAAAATTAGGGGGAAAAAACCCCCCCATTATGCTCCTGCTTAGTACTCCCCCTATCCCGCCCTGCCAAGCGTCGGTTGGCAAGTGAAGGGTTTTTGTATATCCGTATTTGTAGGTAGGTTTTTTTTCAAACAGGCCCTTTTAAAGGGGAACACGCTTGCTCTTGGCCCTCCCCTTTTCCCTTTTTTGGGGGGAATGTTTTTAAACGGGAAAGGCAATGGGGCGGCTATGACAAAAAAAATTGGGAATAAAATTACGGTAGTACCCCGCGAGCCCCAAGAATAAATTTACCTATTTTTGGTCTGGGGGATGGAGCATTTTTGACTTTTCTATCTTTCTCTGGCACCCTTTTATGTCCGGGCCAATAGGACCTAAAAAGGACACCTCTCCTTTCCAATCCCTTTTACTCGGTTTTGACGGTCATGCATTTTTTGGAGACCCCCCAAAAACCGTCCAGAGTCCCCAGGGTTCCCGAAAGGTGGATGGTGTAAAAACACATCATCCCAAACATTCCAAAGCCTTCTATACCCTCTGACCTCGGCATAACTTTTTTAAAAGGCAGGGAAATTGGTATCCCAAAAGGGGAAGACTCGTATTAACAGGCCTCGGTGTGCTGAAAGCAGTCACCTTCCTCTCCTTCGTTTAAAGGAATCGGAAGAATCCTTTTTAGGTCCAGTTTAGAGAATATTTTAGAGCGGGACAACCGGGGAAAAAATTTGTTTTGGGGGCGGCCAGGGGCTGCACCATTCTAGTGTTTGAGTTAACTCCCTAAAAATCACCACATTTTTGCCCCCTCCATCTTTTTTCTTCCCCACCACAATGGGCTACAGGGGGGGAGAGGTTTTCTATGATTCGGCATTTCCCCTTTTCCTAAATTTTCTTCCTAACTGCGTCCCTACTTAAGTGGTAGGATAAGGCTTCACTTTTACTGGCCCCCGGGGACTAGTGAGTCAATTTTGTGCTCGGGTTTTGGGGGGTTTTTGGGTTTTGTCAGAAAATGCGTTGCATTTTTCTGCAAAAAGAAATATTTGGCTTCTCTCCCCAAAACGTTAGTTCTTGGGCCCAAGGACCGTCTTGAACGTCTCCGATGGGTGAGAAACTACGTTTAGGATCACATCCTTTTCCCCCCTCAGGAATTACTATGCTGCTCCAATGATTCAGGTTCAACCTCAGATAAATAGCTTTACAACTCTAAAATTTTACCTGATCCTCACTTAACCTTTCATGTGATGTAAGTGGCTGAGATTCGGGGGGAAAAAAAAATTCTTCAGCATTTTTATATGAATTCTGAGGGCCCCTTTAACTGAGAATAGTTTAACCCCTATCCTCTCCTGAAACCTCGTAAGGACCCTTCCACTGCCCCAGCAGTTTTTTTTTTCTCTCAGTGGGAAAGAAAACACTAGACTTTGTCTCCCATTTGGGGAATTTCCTTGTTTAGTTTTTCGGTTGAGTAGCCCTTGCATTTCCCGGTTTTTCAGCAATTCCTTTTGGCAAGGCCCAAGTCGCGTTGATCGGTCAGCTAATCTATGACGTACTGATACTTTGTTTTGCCCTGGGGTGGGAAACCCCTTTGCCGTCCCATAGTCACGCAATACATGAATGGGCCCTCACACCCCTAAAATACACTAACTCAAAAGGAAAATTAATTTTAGTTGAGGTGCTCCGATAACGAATAAGAGAGGGGCAATTATAGGTGGCCATTCTTTGGGCTGCTCAGAGCCTGGTTTTAGCATTTTCTTCAAAGTGCCATTGAATTTTTTACACAAAACCCCTTACACATGGGGGGTTGGTGTTGTTTGCAATCCTTTGCAAAAACTACCTGAGCGTTCATCCATCATTCCGAGGTGAAATGGTTCCCCGGTCGCTAAGAATTTTTTGGGAAGCCCAGGCGGCAAAAAAACTCCTAGCTCGCCTCGGCCACGGGGTCGTCTCTATATTCTTTTTAGGAACGGGTTAGGACCTGGGCTAAAATCTATCGCGTTAGGGTATACCGGGACCCTCCTACTCGCGGTCAATAGGCCCACTATGTCAACAGCTATTCTCTCAAAGGGGTCCGATATGATAGGCAGGGGCGCAAGGGGGCTGGACGGCCCGCCTTTTTCACTTGTTTGCTGACAAAAATCGCAAAAACGCACCAACCTGGTATTCCCGGCCCATGCCTGGCAGTAAAAAATTGCTTTAGCGATCCAAATCTTTTCTCCTACCCTGTGTCCCCTCAGGGGAGTCAGTGGGCCCAATTTTAACACCGCTTGGCGATATTTTCGGGACTACAAAAATGTAGTCGTCCCGCCGCGAGCTGTAATAAATTGACGGTAGAGCCGGCGTTTGCCTTACAACCTTTCGGAGTTACCCCGTATTTTCTTGGGCTTACCTTCCCAAAAAACCTTTTTCACACTTCGGCGAAGGATCTTTTCTACCTCATTCCAACACTTCGTATTCACGAAATCGCGGGGAGGGAATTTGAGAGGGTGACATTTTTTACGGTTACCGGGATCGATGATGCTACGGCTCCGTTTTGGGGCGCCGTGTCGCAGGAAAGGACATTTTTCGCCCCCCTTAAAGTTTCCGATAGAGGTTTAAAATAGGATTTTCTAGAGCTGCTGCATTTAACTGACCCGTTTGAATGGTGTTACGACTACACCCAGACCTCAGTGCCCTTCCCCTTTTACTCCCCTCTATCATCGCATCTGTATGTGACGCCCGTATGGTGAAACGACTCACCAGGCTCCTCCCTTTAGTACAGCTGGGACCCCTGTCTCTCATTTTCTTTGACCGGCGAATCTGACGAAACCCCTTTCACGTAATTATGTTTGGTTTGGGGTCACCACATTGGGTCCCGCAAGTCTATGGCGTGAGGTTCATCCTTATTATTGTGGTTTCACTGATTGTCGTCGTCTGGCTTTCGTTGGCTCGACGAGTCACAATTTTTAGGCTCGGGTTTGGGGTCGTAAAGGGGTTTCCCCGTGTACGGCAGCAGCTTTTTGGTGATAATAATTTCTCGATCCCGAATTTTCACCCCGGGGCCCCCATTTTCCCGGAGGCAGGCCTATACTTTAATGAAAGCGCGAGTTTCGGCTGGGGGCGATATGGAAATTTTGAACGGGCCCGGCGCGCCGTACTCTGAGGTGGCGATCTATCAGTTCCTTTCCCGTCCTACAACCCGACCCTAACTTTGTTCGGTAGCTTCGCCTTTTTACCAAAAGCCTCAAAGTACGCGCGGCCACCCTATCATTTCAGACAATTTTTTTCGCGGCCATTTTTAGCCTCGCGACTAGTGGTTTCCCGGGGATGACTTGACGAATTGAGCGCGCAAAAATAAATCTGTAAGGCCCCTTTACAGTCTCCCTCTCCCCACCTTTCATACCAACTCTGAAAATCCGGCCAGTCTGGCTGAAAAGAGAGGCCCTTTCGTATTGCCTAAATGGGCCCCGACAAACTGTTTTTTGAGGCTGTCGGGGGTTTAGCCCGGGCTTTCAAGAGAGCGTCCTTCATTTGTCCTAGTCACGCTAGTTTTCTATCTTTGTAGCACGTCTAGGGGCCTTTTCCCTCAAACAAGGTCATAAACTGGAGTTTACGCGTGATCTCCCATATTCCAGGAGGTCGCCGCGTATGTATCTTCCTATGAAGTTTCTATCTACACTTTCCTTAAACAGGGAAGCTTAATTTCGGACGTTTATTCCTATCCCCCGTTAGCCACAGTCTGATTTTGTTTCTGCTATCTTTTTGCTTAACACCTCCAGCTTGCTGGCGGGCTTTCTCCCCCTCCCCTCTCTCCTCAACTCTTTTTCCCTTTCCTGTCTCTCCACGTGCTCGCGGGGTTTTCCCCTCCTCTCTTTTTCTCAAAACCCTTTTCCCTTTCCTGTCTCTCCCCTGCTCGCGGAGTTTTCCCCTCTATCTATCAATCCTTTTCATGCTCGGGGCTTTCTCTTTTTCCTCTCTTTCCCCTCTCTCCAGTGCTCGCGGAGTTTTCCCCCCTCTCTTTCCTCTCTCTCCCTTTTTCCCCTTTTCCCGTCTTCCAGTGTCGCGGACTTCTCCTCCTATCATCAACTCCTTTTTATGCCGCGGGCTTTCCTTTTCCTCTATTTGTTGTACTCGCTCCCTCTCGGTTCCCTAAAACTTCAATTTTCCTTTTTGTCTCTCGCAATTGCTGCCCCTCCCCCTCTTTAAATTTTGTTGCCTATTGGGGACCCTATTCTTTAAAAGGGTCGTTTGGGTCCCCAGGCCCCATCAACCCGCCTTTCCCTAATATTGAAACTCTGATGGCGGTGGCTACTGTCAGTTTGAATTCCCTGTATTAACCTGGACTGGGGGACGGAGGTCCCTGTGTGGGCTCCACTTGTAGGGCCCGGAGATTCCTCACTTAAGTACACAGTCCAGAACCAACGTAGGGCAAAAATCAAACCATGTAAGTTTCCCTTAAAACCCTTTATTTTCAGTAAAAAAACACAATACACAAAATAGCACGCCACCACTCATTCAGTCCCCTTTTTCCACTACCTACGAAGAGCTATCGCCTACGGTATTGGTGGGGAAAAAGAACGGGGAAATGAATAGGTTTTAAATTTCCCCTTTGTGACCACTGGGAAAGACCTCTCTGCAAGGTGTACGTTTTCCCCCTCTCCTTTTTACCTCCTGCCGGCTAAACCCTACCTCGTCCTGCTCCCCCCCCTTTGTCCTTTCGCCGGTTGCACCTACGTCCCGACAGCACGGGGTCTGGGCAGGGGGGAAGTAGAAAGGCCCCGAGAGTCCTATGGGGACTGCCGGCAACTCTTTGTCCTCGGTACAACCTGTAAGGGAGGAATGGCCGCCCCTCGCGCGGCCGGTCCCCCACAAGATGGCGGCTGGTGGCAAGTTTCCATAGCCCAAACTAACGGAGTTTTTTTTTACGTCTCCTTTTTATCATGCATGCCTGATTTCCTATCATCCACCAATGCAATTTTAATCGGGGGTTTTCAATAAGTACCCTTTTCTCGTTGGGGGGGGAATCAATTTGGGCCAAAACCCCCTTCCCCCATACTTTTTTTATCAGAAAAACTTAACTGGATCTCCCAAGGAACAAAAGCCTGAAGCTATGCGTGCTCTATGGGAACGAGC